>MU192377.1:0-20621 GCA_016904865.1 Pissodes strobi
CAATCAACTTTCGGTTAATTTCAGTTAGTTTTAATTTATTTTAGTCAAACGATACGTTATAACCAATTTTAACGTCTTTGGTTACTTGCCAATATTCGGTTAATTTGGATTAGTTTTAATTTACTTTAACATTTTTAATCTGTTCCGTCCGTTTTGGTGCTATTAGCATAGCCTAAAGAAAACTATAGCTGCGACACTTAAGCGCGGCACCTTTGACAAGGGAGGACCAACTTTATCACTATGTAGTGGGGAGGAAATAAATAAATCTAACTTGACGTCAACCCCCCGGCAATCATTAGTGGAGTGAGCCGTACTAAAATTTTTTGGGACGTTATATACTAAAATTGTTACTCTCCCCTATTATTTTATTTAAACTTTCATCACAAAATATATGATTCATAAAATACTGTTTATTTCGAGTAGAGAATAACCATTTTAGCTGCATAAAGAGAGCCGGATATTTATTTAAACATTACACCTGAAAGAAATAGTTAAAAATGTCTTTTGAAGTGAAATTAAGAATGGCGAATGTAGATTACTTGTAGTAAGTACAGCATTCTTGAATGCTGAATATAACTATAATAGAATATAAGCTCCAAGTTAATCTTTAAATATCAACAAGATCTATACACAACAAAAGTTTTTTTATATGAGATTTTATTTTGCACAAGTAGTTACGGTTTTAGACGAACTTGTGAAGATCTGCAATAATAATTTTGAAAATTTTGATTTATCTAGTTGTTCTCTTCTAAGCTTAAAAAAGATCTTATATAAGTACATAATTTTGTTTTATATAGATTCTTAGCAACCTGCACAATTTTATAAACGTATTATGTACGATTTTGCATATTTTTTCGTAACAGCTTTTTCATTTTATTTGCTAGATAAGAACATTGTCAAGATGGTGAAATGAAAGTAAATTTTTGATCTGGCTATAGTTCACGAACTAGTTTATGCATGAAGTGCACAATTACGCTAAATCGGAGCCACCTGTACCGTGCGTTCAATTTATCTTGATAACATTTTGATTCGCTGTAACTTTTTTGTTTTTAAAGATATCAAGTTAAACAAAAAAGCAAAATGTAGGGTTGGTAGCCAATTTTTTTTCTACGTTACATATAAAATAAAACAGTAACGATTTTCTGACATATCAGCCTACTCTATATTTTTTAAATGGAACACCCTGTATATTACTACATTTTTGGAATCTCTGGAGAAGTCTAAACACATTTCGTGTATAATATCTTATACCTATCTTTCTTTAGGTGTTTACGAAATATTGACAGTTGAAAGTCGTGCATTTTGACATTTTGATAGGCTTTAAAATCTGAACCGCATGAGAGCAAAGAAAACGGTTTGCATATTCCTGTCTTAGGTTTTCATTAGCTATCAAATGACAGTAACTTTGAATTTAACCCGCGAATAAAATTGACCGGTTAAATTGAAACCCACTGTCATTCGATAGCTGAAATCCTAAGATAGAGATGTGCAAACTGTTTTCTTTGATCTCGTGCGGTTTAGAGCCTGTCAAAATGCCCGACTTTCAACTGTCAATATTTCGTAAACAGCTAAAGATAGGTATAGGATATTATACACGACATGCGTTTTGATTTCACTAGAGAGTCCAAAAATGTAGTAATATACAGGGTGTTCTATTTAAAAAATATATAAAGTAGGCTTTTATGTCAGAAAATTATTCGTGTTTGTTTTATATGTAATCTAGAAAAAACTTGGCTACCAACCCTACATTTTGCTTTTTTGTTTACCTTGGTATCTTTAAAACCAAAAAAGGTACAGCGAATCAAAATGATATAATCAAGGTGCTGATCAAATCTGAAATAATGGATATATGTGGATAACGATCGACTTTTACGAAAAACAACCAGCAAAAACAATGTTTTTGAGACTTACGCCTTTATGGTAGAATACGAACTGTTTATTGTCAAACGAAATGTTTTGCACTTTCCTATCTCCCACATAGCCACAACCTGGAAAATACTCCCCACCAAACCGAAAATTTCGTATATCTAGATAATTACTAAATAACTAAGATAAGAAGATGTAAATCGTTTCGCGCTAAGTTAAACAGATCAAATTCTTTAAATGGAAAGGAGACTATTCGACATGCTACATGAAATTTATCTAGAATTTTTAGAAGAATTCTAAAATCGGAAAATATGTCCCGCTCTTTTGAGACCTTATATATTGAAATATAATTCAATTACATATATTGTCAAACTAAAATCAACATGGCTAAATGATGAAATGGTTGTAAGACTAATAAAAAAATTAAAAACATGATATTTCTATAAAATGTGTATACATACGAAGGGTACAGGGGAAAAATGATCTAAGCGCCATTTCCATAGGAAACTTTTTTATTATTGGCTTCACAGAAAATTTTATTCTTGATAAAAGTTGGTGTTTGAAAAAAAAAAACGAATTTTGACAATGCTAAATTAAAGATAATTTATACAGGGTACTCCATAAATACAAAAATGATGGTTAAAAAATCAAAAACCTTGGAATATCGGAAAACCTTCTACAGAAAAATAAAGCTCGTATTAAGATAAAAATAAAAGTCAAATACCATTTTTTCCAAAAGTGCACCGCACCGTTGCGGAGAAAATCCATTTTAATTAATGAAAAAAAAACCCTTTTTCTTAATTTGTCCTTATTTTTTTCAGCAACGATGCACTTTGGAAAAATGGTATTTGACTTTTATTTTTACCTTAATAGGAGCTTTATTTTTCCTGTAGAAGCTTTTCTGATATTCCTAAGCTTTTGTTTTTTTAACCACCATTTTTGTATTTTTTAAGTACCCTGTAATACTTAGTCTTAATTTAACATTGTCAAAATTAGTTTTTTTCCAAGCAACAACTTTTATCAAGAATAAAATTTTCTGTGAAATCAATAATAAAAAAGTTTCCTATGGAAATGGCGCTTAGATTGTTTTTCCCCTGTACCCTTCGTATATATTTTATGAATGTTTCCATATTATTAATTTTCGATTATTTTTGGGCACTTTAAATTTTGTAACCTATTATGATACGTTTTAGTCCGTTTTGGTGCTTTTAGTTAGTTTGGGTTAGTTCAATCAGCTTTCGTTTAGTTTTAATTTATTTTAGTCATTTGGACCCGGTTCCGATACATTATAACCAATTTTAATATTTTTGGTTAGTTTTGGTTAGCCGTCAAAACTGGGTCGTTCAATCAACTATCGATTACTTTCGGCTCCGATACGTTATTACCAATTTTAGTGTTTAGGATAGTCGCCAAAATTGAATTGATCTGGGTTAGTTTTAACTTACTTAATATTATTCTTAAGCTATTCCGATACGTTTTAGCCCGTTTTGGTACTTTTAGTTACTTTTGGTTTGTTTTGGTTAGTCTTTCAATCAAATTTTGGTTACTTTCAATTTATTTTAGTTATTGAATTAATTCAAGTTAGTCGTCAAAATTCGCTTAATTTTGGTTAGTTTCAACTTATTTTAATATTTTTAATCTGTTACGATACGTTTTAGCCCTTTTTGATGCTATTGGTTAGTTTTGGTTAGTCGTTCAATCGACTTTCAGTTAGTTTTAATTTAGTTTAGTAATTTGAATCGGTTCAGATACGTTATAACCAATTTAAATGTTTTTAATTAATTTAGGTTCATCGCCAAAACTCGGTTAATTTGGGTTAGTTTCAACTCACTTAAATAGTTTTAATCTGTTACGATATGTTTTAGCCCTTTTGGTGCTTTTGGTTACTTGTGGTTAGTCGTTCAAACGACTTTCGGTTAATTTCAGTTAGTTTTAATTTATTTAAATCATATGAACCGGTTCCGATATGTTATAACCAATTTTAAAGTTTTTGATTACTTTCGGTTAGTCGCCAAAATTCGGCTAATTTGGGTTAGTTTTAACTTACTTTCGTTCAATCAACTTTCGGTTAATTTCAGTTAGTTTTAATTTATTTTAGTCATTGGAACCGGTTCCGATACCAATTTTAATGTCTTTGGTTACTTGCCAATATTCGGTTAATTTGGGTTAGTTTTAATTTACTTTAACATTTTTAATCTGTTCCGATACGTTTTAGTCCGTTTTTGTGCTATTAGTTACTTTTGGTTTGTCATTCAATCAACTTTCGGTTACTTTCAGTTAGTTCCAATTTATTTTAGTCATTTGAATCGGTTCCTATACGTTATAAGCAAATTTAATATTTTTGGTTAGTCGCTTAAATTCCTTTCGTTTTGGTTAGTTTTAACTTACTTTAATTTTTGTAACCTATTACGATAGGTACGTTTTAGCCTGTTTTGGAGCTTATGGTTACTTTTGGCTAGCTCTGGTTAGTCGTTCAATTAACTTTCGGTTGGTTTCAGTTAGTTCCAATTTATTGATCAAATTTAAGTTTAAATAAACAAACTAACTAGCTGCATAATTCTGCCGTTCCCATTTTAACACATAAACATTAACTTATTTATATAACATACAAACAAAACAATATATACGCATAACGTCTATTTACCCAAACAACGAATATTTTTCTATTTTAATTCCTATGAAAATGTATTGCACTCCGGCCCAGGTAAGCGCGTATGATTGGCATCGAGTTCCAACTGCGTGGTGTCCTCCCTTCACTGAGCTTCAGGGAGAAAATTTGATTCCGTACCCCACTAAACGAGCCGAGTGTCGTGGCTATAGTTTTCTTTAGGCTATGGTAGTAGTCTATTTGGAAAAAGCCAATAATACAAAATATGTAGGTATGTACCAAGATACAAAATTCTTAAGACTATACACATGTCTAAATGCTCATGAAAACCTTAAGACATTTAAGAGTAATTAGGTAGATTCCTGAGAAATTAAACTGATTATTTTTTATTACAACAGTGAAAAAAAGTCGATAAGTGTTTTTTTATTTCCACTAAATATGAATATTACGAGAGCTATGCCAGTTTTTAGTTTTGTATATATAGATATACTATGCATGGTAAGCACATTTCAAGGCGTATCTGCCTCATCTTTCGCCTTATGAAAAAAGAAAAAACACGTGTCCACTTAGTTTTCATGGGCTATCGAAAAATTGATGAAACTTCCTCATTGTTCCGTATACCCGTTTCTGCTATTTTAATAGATTTTTTTTTAAATATTTTACAGACTGTTCTATAGGTTCAACATAGAAATAATCCGTGGGGGAAGCTTTAACATTTTTTTCCAATTTTTACTCCCTTCCTTTATTTTTTTTTACCTTTACAGATAGAAAAGACATACAAATTGTACTTTACGTCACTCACTACACTTTTCTGTCCTAAAGTTTTAAAAGAAGGGGGTAAATATTGGAAAAAAATTAAAGCTCTCCCCATGGATCATTTCTATATTATTGAACCCATATATGTATGTACTATGTAAAACAATTTTTAAAAATCTTTTAAAAT
Organism: Pissodes strobi; assembly: GCA_016904865.1. NCBI lineage: Eukaryota > Metazoa > Arthropoda > Insecta > Coleoptera > Curculionidae > Pissodes > Pissodes strobi. Next base: position 5,418 of record MU192377.1, read on the forward strand.
AGCACAAACAGGTATGGGGAACAATTACCCATTTAAGGATCTAAAAAAAAACTGTTTAGAACATCAGAGCTCCTCAACAAAGTAAATTAAAATCCATCCTACCTATAAGAAGACTCTTTTAATACAAAATGATAAAACTGAATAAACTCACAGCTATTTATGCAGCGTGACAGTAAATAAACCCTTTTTAAGATATTATTCCCATATTTTGTATGTAATGCTGCAGTTATCCCTAAAAGAAAATGATACTTACTTAAAATAAGAAATCCCTGGTATTCTACCCTTATTTTGGCAACACCAAATCAATCACCGTTGAGTATTTTATTTGACCTTGGCAGTTGACGCCATTGTCTTTTACGGTCTTTTGTCTTTAAATCATATTCCTAACGTCTACACCAACTTATATACTAATAACGAACTATTATAATAATAAACTAAACTAGATGTCCAGGAGTAAATTAGCTATTTTCAACGAAAACGATAATATAAACCACTCAGACGCACGTACAGGGTGATCCCCTATAATGTCGCCCCCCCAAACTGTTTTATTTTAAGTGTTCCAAAAAAAAATGAAAGTATGGTTATGTAGGTACTGAAAAATACTTTTTTTTGCGTATAAAAAATATTGGAAAAATGATCAGTATACGGGGAAAACCAAAAAGTTATTTTTTTTTCAATAGAACACCCTATATATGAATTTATGTTTCGAATCCTTGTAAAATTCTAAGCATATTTTATGTATGATGTTATACCTCCAAAGTTATTAGTTTCGCAGCTATAAGCAGTTGAAAATCGGTACTTTGGCGACTTTTCACCTTGGTAGCAAGAAGATCATCAGAGATGGAGTAAAATAAATTTCACATTCCTATCTTAACTTTTAAAGAGCTATCTGACGGTACTAACTGGCAGGCGGTACCATGGGTACCAAATCTGGTACCTCGTTAGGTACCATAGGTTAGCACCATCAGATAGCTCTTGGAAGGTTAAGATAGGAAAGTGAAGTTCATTTTACTCCATCTCTAAGGATCTCCTTGCTACCAAGGTGAAAAGTAGCCAAAGTACCGATTTTCAACTGTTTATAGCTGTGAAACTACTAACTCTAGAGGTATAACATCATACATAAAATATGCTTAGAATTTTACGAGGAATCGAAAAATAAATTCATATATAGGGTGTTCCATTGAAAAAAAAATTAACTTTTTGTTTTTTCCCTACATACTGATCATTTTTCCAATATTTTTTATACGCAGAAAAAAAGTATTTTTCAGTATCTACATAACCATACTTTTAATTTTTTTGAGACACTTAAAATAAAAAAGTTAAAGGTGGGCGACATTATAGGGGATCACCATGTACGTACTTCAATAAGTGAACGAAACGAAACGCCGAAACCCATTACGGCAAACACAGAAAATAGTTATTTGTTTTACTAGGCAGCAAAGTAGTAGATTGACTGCCGCGGCTGATAGTTCAGGAATTCAGCTAAGGCAGTCAATCTACTTTGCTGCCGAGTTTAACATATAATTTTTTCTCCGATTGTCTATAATGCTATATGTATATTGTATATTTGCAAATTATTACAATTCGCACAATCTTTTTATTTTTCTTGTAGTGATAAATTAAGACAAAATTTGATAGAAATCGCAATTGTTGGAACGGTTGGTTGCTATGGAAATGTATATGTTCATAATAATTATAGTTTGACAACTTATGTCAAACGTTTTATTCCCATGGAGACTAATCACTTTGCTGCCTAGGCAGCAAAGTACTTACTTTGCTGCCTGGACAGGAAAAGTAATACTTTGCTGATTGATATCCCATACAGCACACCAAATCAAGATTACGATGTGTTCGCATTGTGACGATGTATCTAAATGCAGACACAGGGTTGCACAATCCTACGATGTAAATGTGCTACGTTTACACATTTCAGGTACACACGTATGCACAAAGGTAAAACGTCCGCCTCACAATGTAGCCACAGTATACCATTTACATATACACAACTTAAGTGATCCACAGTGTGTTATCGGCTGCACAGTGATTGTGTATTATGCTTAAACTCTGCTTACACATGGCATTTGTCCTTCTCAATTTGAACGTAAATATACTATTCCGTGTATATGTAGCTCTGTCGCCCCATGTATACGTCAAAGAAACCAATTTTTCATGAGCTACTTCAGGAAAATAAAAGTTTTGCCGCCTGACCTTTATTCGTTCTCAAAACAGGTATTTTAAAAAAATAATTAATATGGTTTTTTGAGAACGAAAGAGCGGGCAGCGAAACTTTTATTTTCCTGAAGTATCTGTCTGAAGAAAAGTTACTTTAAAATTGTTCTTTTTTTCTTTCCACATAATATACAAAGAGCGGCTAAATTATAGAACAAATTCATTTAAAAATCAGGTATTGATTTTTTAGAAAAATGCTGGATCACGTCAATTATAATTTCTGCTCCGTTTTTTTTTTCGCATCAAAAAGAAAATATACAGGGTCTTTCAAAAAAGTAGATTTGATGTCAATTTTTTTTTTAATGTAACACTATTTTTTAAAATCCAATTTTGAATTCTGCGTCAAATTCTATGTATAATTCACGTAGCATACTGTAGCACTTTCCTGTCTTAATTTTTAATAGCCTATCGATTGATGGCAACTTCAATATCTCCAAAACAGTTAGATATGGAGTATAGGTTCATGCTATATGAATTATTTGACGAATTTGACGAACAATTCAAAATTGGAATTTAAGCAATAGTGTTCCATTTAAAAATAAATTAAGTTTGATGTCAAATCTACTTTTTGACACAACCTGCATAATTTCTTTTTAGAGCAAAAAAGCAGAACAAAAAATTATAATGGACGTGTTGGAGCATTTTTCTAAAAAATCAATACCTGATTTTGAAACGAATTTGTTCCATATTTTAGCCGCTCAGAAAGTTGGTGCAACAGAAAGCAGAAGTAGGAAAACACTAGAAAATTACAGAACTTTTACAAGAATATTAAAATGTATTGAAAATATTCAAATAACATAGTAAAAACGCAAATATATCTTATGCTATACATTGCCAGCCTTTGTTGCAGCTCAGCAGCTCTCTTTTCAGCCATTCTTCGTTTTTTGAAACAAAAAAAATCCTCCAGTCGGTTGGTTGCTTGTCGTAACCATTCGCAGACCGCCACGTCGTTTTGGAGCTGAAATTTGAAAAATTGGGTATTGGACAAGAGTCTTTCATAAAGTCACTGCAATAATACAAAAAAGTACCTATAAGCTGAGCACAAAAGACCAATTGTTATGATTGTAACTGTAAATACTCTGAAGGATGTTCACTTTCTAATTTAATAAAAGTAAATATGCAGAACATTATACGCCGTGATACCCAATGACCTTTGATTGTGCATTTCCTATATACAGCATCCATACCCAGTGTGGCCTTTGAGCTATATATGAACGAGCCGGTGCCAGTGCATCTCAAATGTAAGCATCCATTACGATTTTATATGTAATTCCTGAATCTATAATTCCATTATTTACGAGTTCCACGTTTTCCTTTACAAAATTAGACAAAAATAAAGAACAAGACTCTGGTTTTCTATTTCCGTGATATATTTTTAACACTTTATTGAGTTAAAGTGTTCCAAAAATAGTAAAATTGGGCAGTTACGGTTTGATATAAAAAAAGAACCTTAAATTGACATGCATCAAAGGGTGTTGGAAAATTTTTGTATCAAAAATCAGTGCAGCGATAATCGTTACTGGATTTCCATGACCGCCTAGGTATTCTATAATAAGAAAGTGCATACCACCCCAGAACTTTACAAATGGTAAAATGACTACTACCTGCTACCACCTGAGATACAAATGGCCAGCATGCTAAAGCTCTGCGCTGGCATTGCTCCATCTCCCTCGAATGTAGAAACGACAACACACAACTGCAGAGTGTATGTTATTACACTGTACTATTACTTTTACGTGCTGTATACACAAAATTTTACTTAAAGTCATAATCACCACACTAATGATTTAAACTTTGTCAGCATCCTGTACGAAAGTTAAATTTCAAAATTCTAACGACCCAATTAACTTTACGTTATTATAGGTACATAAAAATGTTAGGTAGAAATCCAACAAATTACATTAAACGTTACTATACTATACGGACGTTAAATTTCAATAACATTCCAATGATCCATCTGTACTTTGTATAAATATGTTAAGAATCTTAGGTGCATAGGGTTAGTTTGGGTTATAAATATTAATTAAACATTTTAGCTCCAATATTAATGGTACCTAGGAGTAATAAAGTATTTATCAATTTTTACTATACCTTACAATCCGTTTCAAAGTGCACAAAGACACACACACTTCCGCGTCTTCCCAAATGATAAAACAAAAATGGCTGCTATATGATATGGATGTACTACCCCACTTTTAGGAAAGAGGATACACATGAGATACACATGCCCGGTATGCTCACGCTGACGCTTGCGCGCGCACTGTGCCGTGCTTCTTGAATGGTAGAATGTAGATACGACAAGACACAACTAAAGAGTGTATATATAGTTCTCTGTATCATGTGTGTATATCGCACTTTTACGTGGTGTATACAGTAGGTACAAATATTGCATAAAGCATCACACATACATATGACTTAAACCTTGTAGGCGTCATGTACGGACGTCAAATTTCAACATTCTAATGATCCTTCTTTACGTTATATAAAAATGTTTAGAATCCTAAGTGCATACGGTATACAATTATTAAACATTATATCACATAATTCTATCAACAGAAACATAGGTGTATCTCATATGTGTACGTCAGTACTAGATCAACAATTAGTTTCATCATAACATATTTTGTTTCTCACGTGTATATCTTGTAGAGACGTAATTTGAATTGGACGTGCTGTATGGGATGTGTCTGCAAAGTTAATATTTGCTGTCAATCGGAGAAAAAAGAATTATTTCAAGCGCAAGCAACAAGCAAAGTCAGAGAAATTTGATAATATTTTTGATTACCGAACTGTAACAGCTTTATGAGCTGATTTCGTTCTGTCGCTTCTCGGTGTTTGTGCGCATGAGTAAAATTATCCTATTTTCAGTTCTGTCCGACGCAGAACCCGTTTTTTTCCCCATGATTGGTACGATTTTTCGACGCATGCAGACGGTTTGTGCTTATCCATATATGGAGATCGGTGTTTGAACCGTTTCCCCCTCATAAACTTGCGCGATTCCCCAACGACGTCTACCCGGGAAGAATCCGTTGCGATTCCCCTCAATTCAGTACCGGGCACCGGCTCGCAAGATTTCAGTTCACAGTGCATGAATCCGAGGCGCGTGATTGGCCAGCTACGTGAGGTGACGCATGTCTACGCGATGCAACCGTTTGTTGCTTGTAAGTCAGCAGATGGTCTAGGGGTCAGCATGGCTGGCCTCCACTTCGGCGACCCGGGTTCAAATCCCGTCGGTTTTGATTTTTTTTTTAAGTAAGCAGTTTTTTCCTGAAGTGCACTACGAACTGAAATATCGCTGTGTAGTGCACAATTCCCCACATACTTTATGGATTTTTTAGGTTTGTCAGATTTGGATTAAGTACCGAAAATAATGGCAACATGGTTAAAAAAAACAATGGAATTCCAGTACCAACTCTTTGGACAAAGGTAATAGCGAATACCATTGGTAAAAAAGTGTGGCACTGAAACTCGTCCAGTGCACAAAAAAGATTGCACCAGTTCATAGCCAATAGGGTATAGGATTTGACCTTGAGTTAAAAACTCTTCACTGTCACTACTTGAAGATAAAAGGGTATTTAAAATAGAAAGATCTATTTCCGCCATTTTCAAAAAATCCTCTGTTATCCTTTGTCGGATTTCGTTCTTTTTTCTTTTGATACCAACATCGGTGCCACACGACCTCCAAGGTCTCGTGCGGAACAGCGGAACTGATTGCACTCGGAGCAAGAAATGTCGCCCCAATTTCCTAATAGTATGCAAATACTTGCCCTGCACTGGCCAATGGTATACGCATTTTGCAGTCGTGCCGCACTAGGAGGCGATAACTAGAGGAATATATTCCGTCTTTTGCCCATGTGCTCAATTTAACTTTTCACTTCACGCATTACCCTCCGCTCGCTCCGGGACGCAAACAATCAAAACTATTCATAACTAACCCAAATTTAAAAAAAGAAACAAATATAATCTTTAAAAAAAATGAGCACATGCGCAAAATACGGAATATATTACTTTAGTTAACGCCTTCTTGCCGCCTAGTTTTACCAATGTATTCGCTATAGTTCAAGTCAAGGTTGGTAGAGGCAGTGTTGAAAGCTCACATGAGAGGACATAGGGATGGCACGGTTTTTGTCGATTTGTTCGGCTATTTTTCAAGTTAGAGATATAAGTCGGGATATATTTATGATCAGGAAGAAAAGATCGTTTTGAATATCTAATAATATACTGAGTGTTCCATTGAAAAAACACTTTAGAGAACCATTAGCCTAAATTTCTTTTAAAAAAAGTGATGATAATGCGAGTTATCTGAATTGCTAGGTATATCTATAAAATAGTATTAAATAAAGGCACTTTATTGTTTTATTGTTACTAAAATTAAGGTAGGTAAAAGACAAATGTTTGAACAATAAGTAAATTAAAATGAACAAAACCTAGTACAAACAAATAAGCTTCACGTACATAAATATATACAAAAAGTGGTCTATAATCAGGAGACTTTTAACAGCGTATTTAGCAGTTAAAAATAGGGCAAAAAGTCTATACGTGTTAAAAGTTTTTTTTTAACTCTTTTTATAAATATCCCAAATATTCTTTAGACAATTTTAATAAAATTATGTGGTGTTCTTTGTAGTAATAAGGTACTAATTTAGACCCTAGATTAAAATTATTAAATCCAGTGGCGTATAATGGCCAATAATTATTTTTTTTCGTATTTTGTATATATTTTTTCGGATTAGGTAAAAAATACAACTTTTTTTTGTCGCTTAACTTTTTGCGTGTCTTGCTTCGTTTTCGATAAAATATAATCATTTTATTGCATGACCATTGACCATAGAAAAAAATTACGGAAAAAAATATTTGTTTTAATCGCTTGCAACAAGTTTTATGACAATATTTATAATCAAAATAAACTATTAAATTTTCAAAAATAGAACCGATACACTGCAATTTTTGCCAATATGTTATTTTTTTTATAATATTCAAGGTCATACAGTCAAATGTTTTTTTTCTCAAAAACGAAGCAAGATACGAAAAAAATCAAGCGACAAAAAAAATTGTATCTATAGTTGCTTAGTCCGAGAAAATATAAAAATTGTAAAAGAAGTAAGTGGCGTATTTTTTTACAACAATATTGGTTAAGATGCCCCTCGAGGAGACACTGGACTTAATAATTTAAATCTAGTCGGGACGAAATAAGTCCTACAAATAACAGCACAAATTTTCATTAAAACCGTCAAAAGGATATTTAAAAAAAAAATCTGCAAAAGTGCTCTGCCCGCATAAAAATGTTTTCTAAACCTAAATAACTATTTCCCAAAACTTAGTCCACTACACTTACTACACTACTACATGCCTACACAAACTCGTAAAAACACTGATCAAGAACAGAAAAATAACCAAAAAAAGCAGATACGAAGGAAAATAAACACAAATCTAACGGTAAACGCTGCTTCTACTTCCGATCGATTTCAACAACTGACGTCACGGCTTTTCCCTTCCGTCTGTTGCACCCAAATTATCGGGCAACATATACTCTGCCAACCTTGAGTTTAAGTTTTATGAAGGAAAAAATCACGCGAAAATATATAATATGTTGCTTTTTCTGTCTACGTATTTAGTGTCAGATAATTCTCACAGTGATTATATCCCCACAAAATCCCTACAGCTGCTGAAATTCCACACGTTTTGAGGAATTCCTCACCGATTGGCAATGTTGTCAATCTATCGCATACTCGGTACGATGACTCGCCTCTAGCGAGCAACGATTATGAACCATAATGGGCAGGACTTGGTTTGTTTACTATTTTAGAATGTCTATTATATCACTTCACGCATGACCCTCCGCTCGCTCCGGGGGCGGAACCAAAAACTAACCCAAGGCATGCCCAAAATGAAAAAACTTTTTACAAACAACCTTAAAAAAATAAAAAATATTGCCCTCGACGGGAATCAAAACCCGAGTGTCCTGCCGCAAGCTTAGCATCTGACCACTAGACCTGTTGGAAATCACTGAACTGACTGGACCGTGAAGACATTTAAACAAATCCTCCAAATAGTAAACAAAACAAGTCCCACTCACTCAACTGTCATTATGGTTTATAACTTAGAGTATAGGAAAAAACTTTCTAATCTAAGGTTTAAGCGTTGTTCACTAGAAGCAAATAGTACGATGTCCCAGATAAACCCACACCAGATGCGAAACCTCCCACCTAACGCATGAAACAAGAATTCATTTAAAGCTCCGCCTCCTTGGGATGGCCAGCCATCCCAAGAAATAGTCAGGGCAAGCTCTAGTGTTATTCCAAACGCGAGCCACGCGAGTCTTATGGTTTAGTCCGAGAGCGTTACGAAAAATATTTAATCTTTATTTTATTTTTGTTAAAAATGCCTGGTTATAAGTGCCTTTATTTAAATTGTTCTACTAGAAGCGGTGGCGAAAAATCATTATTTAAATTACCCCGCGATCCTGAAAGGTATGTATAAATGTTGTTTAATGCACATTCCAGCACACTTATTTCCAAAATTATTGCATATTCTAAAATCGCATGAGCACGAAATTCAATTAAATCTGAAAACTGGCAGATACAATGTTATAGTTAAATCTTTTTTAAATCCAACTAATGTTATACAGTGTCCGCCTGAATATTGGCCACATATGGGAATTTTTTTTTATTATGATATCGGAACTTTTGTTTTAACCAATCTATTCTGCATGTCTGACAATCTAAAAATGGATTTTAACATTGAAAATGTTTCTGTTTTCCTAGTACAGGGCCTCAAATCGTGAACAAGTGCATGCTACATTTGCCACATTCATGACGTCATACGCGTGAGAGATCGTGTTAGTTTGTTTATTTAAACCTAAATTTGATTGAAATTGAACGTATCGGAATCGGTTCAAATGACTAAAATAAATAGGAACTAACTGAAACTAACCGAAAGTTTATTAAACGACTAACAAAAACTAACCAAAAGCACCAAAACGGGCTAAAACGTATCGGAACAGGTTACAAAAATTAAAGTAAGTTAAAATTAACCAAAACGAACCGAATTTTGGCGACTAACGAAAGCAAACCACAAACATTAAATTTGATTATAACGTATCGGAACCGGTTCAAGTGACTAAAATAATTTAGAACTGAAAGTAACCGAAAGTTGATTGAATGACTAACCAAAGGTAACTAAAAGCACCAACACGGGCTAAAACGTATCAGAACACATTACAAATGTTAAGTTAAAACTTACCTAAATTAACCGAATTTTAGCGACTAACCAAACACATTAAAATTGCTTATAATGTACCGGAACCGGTTCAAATGTCTAAAATATAATAAAACTAACTGAACTTTACCGAAAGTTGATTGAACAACTAACTAACCAAAAGTAAGGCCTGTTTCACACATACACGGTGGCCGTCCAAACGGTGCCGTTTACACGGCTAAGGGACGCATGAGATAATGAGTGCTTTCACATGCACTGGAGCCGTGTGCGCGGCAAATTTTTACCGTGATGTTGCCGTGGCTTCCCACTGAATTGGACGGGCACCGTTACCGTTTGCACAGCCCGAACTGTTCAGTCGAGTACTGAATTATATGGAAGCTTTCACACTTGCCGTATTTACGACAGGTTTATTTACTTTTCTGGCGTATTTACATTTTACATTGGCATTTCTATTGTGTTAATAGCGTTAAAAATGGAAAACGCAGATATGCTTTTATTATTGATCATCTTATATCGTTAGTGGAAGAACGGGGGGATCTGGGACAAAAGAAGCTGCTCAAAAAAGACATAAAATGCTCCAAACTGTTTCCTTTCCATATTTACAGGAAGTACCCACACAATTCTATTTCCTTTTATTCTGTTCATGCGTCTATATAAGATCATCATTGCTATAGCACGTGTACGATTCATACTCATTAGAAAATAAACCGGTAATGTGTGAAAAGTCAACATAATAGAACGGCACCGTTCAAACGGTGCCGTTTGCGCGGTCGCCGTGTATGTGTGAAACAGGCCTAACCAAAAGCACCAAAACGGACTAAAACGCATCGAAATAGATTAAAAATATTGAAGTAAGTTCAAACTAACCCAAATTAACCGAATTTTGGTGACTAACCAAAGCTAACCAAAAACATTAAAAATGCTTATAACGTCCCGGTACCGGTTCAAATGACTAACATAAATTGGAATTAACTGAATTTTACCTAAAGTTGATTGAACGACTAACCGAAAGTAAGTAAGAGCATCAAATCGGGCTAAAACGTATCGAAATAGATTAAAAATATTAAAACTAACCCAAATTAACCGAATTTTGGTGACTAACCAAAAATAACCAAAAACAAAATGATTAAAATAAATAAATAGGTACCAACTGAAATTAACTAACAGTTGATTGAACGACTAATCAAAAGCACCAGAAAAGGCTAAAACATATCGGAACATATTAAAAGTATAAGGGTAAGTTGAAACTAACTTTAATTATCCGAATTTTGGCGACTAACTAAAATTAACCAAAACATTAAAATTGGTTATGACGTATCGGATCCAGTTCAAATGACTGAAATAAATTAAAACTAACCGAAAACTGATTGAATGACTAACCAAAACTAATCAAAAGTAACCATAAACACCAAAAAGGGCTAAAATGTATCGGAACTGATTAAAGGTATTAAAATAAGTAACTAACCCAAATTAACCGAATTTTGGCGACTAACTAAAATGAACCAAAATATTAAAATTGGTTATAATGTATCAGATCCGGTTCAAATGACTGAAATAAATTAAAACTAACTAAAACTAACTGAAAGCTGATTGAATGACTAAGTAAAACCAATCAAAAGTAACCATAAACAGGCTAAACCTATCGGAACTGATAAAAGGTATTAAAATAAGTAACTAACCCAAATTAACCGAATTTTGGCGACTAACTAAAATTAACCAAAAACGTTTAAATTAGTTATAACGTATTGGAACCTGTTCAATTGACTCGAATGTTGATTGAATGACTAACCAAAAGTAACTAAAAGCATCAAAACGGGATAAAACGTATCGAAATAGATTAAAACTATGGAAGGAAGTTAAAACTGATACAAATTAACCGAATTTTGGTGATTAACCAAAACCCCTAAAATTGGGTATAACGTATAGGAACAAGTTCAAATGACTAAAATAAATTAAAACTAACTGAAAATTAGCCTTTTTTGGTACTTTTCCTTACTTTTGGTTAGTCGTTTAACCAACTTTCGGTTAATTTCAGTTCGTTTTAATTTATTTTAGTCATTTGAACCGGCTCCTATACGTTATTACCAATTTTAGTTTTTTTGGTTAGTTTGGGTTAGTCATTCAATCAACTTTCGGTTACTTTCAGTTAGTTCCAATTTATTTTCGTCACCGGTTGCGATACGTTATAACCAGTTTAAATGTTTTTGGTCAAGTTAAGTTAGTCGCCAGACTTCGGTTAAATTCCACTTAATCTAATATTTTTAATCTGTGCCGATACGTTTTAGCCCTTTTTGGTGCTTTTGGATACTTTTGGTTAATCGTTCAATACATTTTCGGTTGATTTCAGTTAGTTTTAAGTTATTTTAGTCATTTGAACCAGTTCCGATACGTTATAACCAATTTTAATGTTTTTCGTTAGTTTTTAGGTCAGTCGCCAATATCCGGTTAATTTGGGTTAGTCTTAACTTACTATAATATTTTGAATCAGTTCCGATACATTTTAGCACGTTTTGGTGCTTTTATTTGCTTTTGGTTATTCAATCAACTTTCGGTTACTTTTAGCTAGTTCCAATTCATATTAGTATTTTGAATCGGTTCCGATGTTTTAATCAAATTTAATGTTTTTGGTTAGTTTTGGTTAGTCCTTAAAATTTGGCTCGTTTTGGTTAGTTTTAACTTATTTTAATGTTGGTCACCTGTTCCGATACGTTTTAGCCCGTTTTGGTGCTCTTGGTTACTTTTGGCTAGTTTTGGTTAGTCGTTTAATAAACTTTCGGTTAGTTTCAGTTAGTTCCAATTTATTTTAGTCATTCGAACGGATTCCGATAGCTTATGATCAAATTTAAGTTTAAGAGGACAGACTACTGGTCTTTTATTATAAAATGATATTACGTTTTATTCCAAAACGAAAAAAGTTAGAATCACGAAATTTGATGTGCGGCTTGTACATGCGATTGACTAGGAGGCATGGTGTTTAAAAATGTTAATTACAAGCCGCACACCAAATTTCGTGATTCTAACTTTTTTCGTTTTGGAATAAAACTTAATATCAATAAAGGTGACGTCATGTGGCAAATGTAGCATGTACTTTTTCACTATTTGATGCCGTATATTAGGATAACTGAAACATTTTCAATGTTAAAATAACCTTAAATCGGCATACAATAAAGCGTATTATTCTGTAAAAAAGTCGGAGCAGCCATAATAACACAAGATTTCCATGATCGCCTGTTGGGGAAAAAAGAAAGTGAATGGCCATTGCTAATTTTTATTTTTCCTGAACCAGTCCACCAAGAAAACACGTTTACATTTAATAGGTGCGGACCAACTATTTTAATTTTGAAGAACACTTCTATAATCATACTTAGATTATTTGGTGCAGGCCGCGTATAACCGCCAGGTCATGGTTAAAGTTGACTGGCGAGGAATTTGCCGATCTTTTGCATCTGGTGTGGGTTTATCTGGGACGATATATCAGAATTGCCAAAGTACATCGATACGATACCACGATCCGCTTATGGACCTTTGTTAAACCAATAGGAATACATAAAAGTGACAGTCAATCAGCTAGATGAAATAGTTTTAGTTGGTTGCGCCCCCGGAGCGAACGGAGGGTTATCCGTTTTTTCAGATTTATCTAGCTTCGCCCATTAACTGTCACTTTTGTGCATTCCTATTGGTTTAATTAAGGACCATAAGCGGATCGTGATATAGATGTACTTTCGCTACACGTGATTCATAATTTGCATGGTATTAACATTGATTTCAATGAATAAGTTTAAATTAAAAAAAATAATGTGTATTACAGTTGTGTGTATTATTTTGCTTGCCAAAAAATAGTCCTTCGTGTATCTAGAACATCCTGATTTTTAAAAACCATCTTTGGGATCGTATTAATACAGTGCATCCAAGAAGCTGCTTATTCAACAAGAAACTTTGCATTTACAATTAATATATTATTTAAAACAGCAATTTGCCAAAGTTGGTTAATTTCTTATTAACAATATCTACACCTTTTCTGTATTATTAAGTTTTCTCAATGTATTATCTTTTCACAAAAAATCGATTCTAAGAAGTAAAAAAATATAAAAGTCCCATATGTTGCATATACCTACTTTTTGGAAATACTGTATAATCTTTTTGGATTTATAATTGTTTGTAATCTTGGTATACACAGTGCGTTACATTTATTTTTCTTATTTTGAAGTGGTTTTGACTCAATAGTTACTCTTCGTCAAAAATCAGTCGAAATTCCGGGTGCCTTAGCTGGGCAAAGGGAGGACGGATTCTAACTTAGTTCTGTCAGATCGGACGCGCACTCAGTGGTTTTCTTAAAGTTAGGTCCGAAAATTGCCTATTCGTAAGCAGCTATTGTTCTTCCTACTGACTAAATTCACACTTTTCAACTTTTATTTCTTCATCAAAATATGTCAGGAAAATAATATTAGGTTTTTAGGCACGCGGTGTTGTTGGTAAGTGATTTGCCTATTTTCGAAAAGTAAAGAGAGCACGGGATCTCCCAGAAAAAATATCATTCATTTACTGATCAGCAGGCATGAATTATGGTATGCGCTGATAAATCACTTTTGTAAATTGTTTTATAGACATTCTGGACATTTATGCCAAACTTTTGCGACTTCGCCTTGTGCTTCTTAAAAATGCAGCTTTTGAAAGATTTCATTCACCGACCTCCATTATAGAGATCGGTGATTTTATATGGAAATCAGTCAAAACTTTGTTAATTATAGTAGCGCTATGTGTCTCCTCGTGTTTTTTTTTTAGAGACAAATTTCAAATCGTTTTAAATGAACATTTTATTGTTTGAATTGTTTTATATGAACATTGTAAACAATGACACCATTGGACTTCATCAGGGGGCTTATGAATTAAGGTATGTTTTTTTTAAATTACTTTTGTAGATTGATTTAAATAAACACTGAATATTTATGCCAAACCCCTGCGTCTTCGCCGTGTTGATCAGTAGTTATATGTGCCACATGTGATTTCTCAGATCATTCTTTCGATTCGTTTTATATGAACATTTCAAACAATTAAACCACTGGACTTGATCAGCAGCTTTATGAATTATAGTATGCACTTTTAAACTGCGTTTGTAGATTGTTTTAAAGGGACACTCTGAACATTTATACCAAATCCCTGCGTCTTCGCCTTGTTGATCTGCAGCTATATGTGTCTTCATGTGGGTTCTTAGATTATTTTTTTGTTTTGTTTTATATGAACATTTCAAACAATGAAACCACGGGACTTGATCAGCTGGCTTATGAATTATGGAATGCCGTAGTAAACTACGTTTGTAGATTGTTTTAAAGGGACACTCTGGACATTTATACCAAACCTCTGCGTCTTCGCCTTGTTGATCTGCAGCTATATGTGTCTTCATGTGCTTTCCTAGATTATTTTTCCGATTTGTTTTATATGAACATTGTAAACAATGAAACCATTGGACTTGTTCAGCGGGCTTATGAATTACGGTATGTTTTTTTAAATTACTTTTGTAGATTGATTTAAATAAACACTTTGAACATTTATGCCAAACCCTTGCGTCTTCGCCGTGTTGATGTGCCTTCATGTGATATCTTAGACCATTCTTCCGATTCGTTTTATATGAACATTTTAAACAATGAAACCACTGGACTTGATCAGCAGCCTTATGAATTATAGTATGCAGTTTTAAACTGCGTTTGTGGACTGTTTTAAAGGAACACTCTGAACATTTATACCAAACCCCTGCGTCTT
>JAEQML010058866.1:0-29473 GCA_016904865.1 Pissodes strobi
TATATATTTATGGCTGTGGCACACATACTAAATGGAGATCCCATAGCGCTCGACGAACGGTGTCCTGGGAGTGAGTTCCAACGTGATGCTTTGCGCCAGACAAAAGGAGTTCTTGTGAAGTGACGTCCTAGGTGTTTCCAGTTGGCCACATGTCTGCGGTGTACCAGACTATCCAGATTTCAGATCGTCGACGAGACGCACAGCTCTCTTCTGAACGATATCCAGCAGCTTTGGTAGGGCATCCCGGATGTGTTAGCAATATTCTAAGTCCGGTCTTATTTGCGTTTTGTAGAGCAAGAGCAACTGCTGCGGTGTATACAGTTTTTTGTTGCGAATTAGCGCACCAAGCTTCTGGGCGGCTGATTTTGCGATGTTAGCAACGTGGTCATGCCAGGACATATTGCTGTTGACCGAGACACCCGGTAGTCCGACTGACGAGGATGAAGGAATGATCGATCCTGCCATAATGATGTCAGGGCCCGCCGTATTGGCCCTCTTGGTTAACGTGGCTGCTTGGGACTTTGCTGCATTGAACTGGACCAAATTTCAATCGCCCCAAGTTTGAGCTTTCTCCAGGCTTTGATTAATTGCTGTAATCTGCTCCTGTCTGCGGTGATAAGTTTCAGTCGCTGGTAAAGGTTTTTCAGATCTAAATTGGGAGACAAGGGTACTGTCATCTGCAAAACTGTAAATAGGATTATTCGTTTCGGTCAGCAGGTCATTGATATAGATGAGGAACAGAGTTGGTGAAAGTATTGCGCTCTGAGGCACGCCCGCGTTAATGGTGAATATGTCTGAGATGTGTCCATCAACTACAACGTGCAGAGATCGGCTCTTAAGGAAACTGGCAAGCCAGCTGCAGAGAGAGGCCGGCAGTCCGAAGGACTGTAGTTTGCTGAGCAGTCCGTCATGCCAAACTCTGTCGAATGCCTTCGAAATACGCAACGCAATCGCTCGAGACTCCCCGTAGTTCTCAATTGTCCTACTCCACATAAGAGTGACATAGGCCAATATATCTCCTGTCGATCTCTCTTTGCGAAAGCCGAATTGATTATCGCTGATTATTCTGTTGTTCTCGAGGTACTTGGGTAGTTGCTGAATGACTACACGTTCCATGACTTTGAAGATTATGGGAAGCAAGGCAATTGAGCGATAGTTTGAGGGCGTGGTTTTCTTGCCTTTTTTGGAACAGCTTGCACTCGAGCGACTTTCCAAGAAGATGGGTAAATCACTTTTCGGTAAGACAGAGAAAAAAGTCTAGAAAAACGGGTGTTAGTTCGTTAGCGCAGTTCTTTAACACGATGGCAGGTATTTCGTCCGGTCCTGATGCCTTTTGCGTATCTAGTTCTTTAAGGATTTTACGAATATCACGGTGATGAAACTTGACTTCTGCCATGGTAGTGTTAATGTTCGATATGGTGGGGAGAGCCTTGCCTGGGGAGGCGTCTGAGGTAGAGTGCGGTGAAAACATTTTGGCGAGCATCTTTGCTTTTTTCTTGGCGTTAGAGCCGTGATGCCACGTTCTGGACCAGAAATTCCTGTGGCCACTGGGTCATTGCAAAAGTTTATTCCTGATCCTTTGATTGTGTTTGTCCTTAGTTTCGTCGATCACACGTTTGCATTCGTATCTCGCTTCGTCAAAATAATTGCGATTTTCATCGGTCCGATTTTGCTGCCAGTACTTGTAGGCTTGCTGTTTCCTACCTACAGCTCTTTCGCATTTTCTGTCGAACCAGGGCCTTTGCTTATGACGGTAGTCGAAAAAAGGCCAGCGTTTTTTGGACTAGCATATTTTTAAAAGAGTGGTTACTTTAGGCCGCTCTACAGCTGAAAACGAGACGAAGTTCGATAGGGAATTTAGAAAAAACCTCTCTAAAAGCTTCTTTGATTCAAAAATATAATCGGTAATATGGACTTTTAAAAGAAAGTGTAAAAACATCGATTGTAGGTCAAAGAACTGAAGGTCTAGACCACTGAAGCCAATAAATTAAATTTAGTGCCAATTTACACCGTACATTCTGGACCGAAAACTGCCCTATTGCAAATCCAAGTAAAGTACAAGCATTTACCACCAAAATCATTGATGCAAGCTTGAGCAAACTGTCTACTTCGCCTATCTATGCGATGATTACCATGTAATACTTCTGTAACAAGTACACCCTAACCTTTTTATTTGAAATAATTTGTAATATATTCCATTTTGAAAATTTCAGTTTAGTCATTTTCTTATGTTCCGTAGTTATATTAAAATAATGGATTCTTAAAGTAACAGGTTATGTTTAAAAAAATTATTGCTTTAGGTCTTACTCTGGAAAAAGTCAACGAAGCTGTAGTACACCTTGAGTTTTCTGTATGAGTGAGAAGGGGTACTCAGGGTACTCTGTATAACTGAGTAATGGTTTCTGATGAAGATGACTTATAATTTTTAGCAATGATAATAGTTCCATGAAATTTTCGGTTTTGGATCAGCTTTTAAATTTGACATATTTAACCCAAATGATAAAGTTAGTTAACTTTTAAATACATTTCATATTTTGATATATTTGAGGATACACAGCAGCAGCTGCTCTTGCTCTACAAGGCGCAAATAAGACCGTACTTAGAGTATTGCTCACAGATCTGGGGTGCCGCACCTAAGCACACCCTAAAGCTGCTGGATTCCATTCAGAAGAGAGCTGCGCGTCTCGTCGGCGACCAGAAGTTGACCCGAGATTTGGCTAGTCAGGTACACCGCAAACATGTGGCCGAGATCTCCCTGTTATACAGATATTTTTACTGCAGAAGTCTCCTGGATTTCGCTCGCCTCATCCCGCCCCTAGCAACGCCTTTCAGACAGTCACGACAGACGCCAAGAGCGCACCCATTCGTCGTACAGCTGGAACCCCCTAAAATATCGCTTTACAAGGCCTCCTTTGTTTAGCACACTATATCACTGTGGAACTCACACCCAGGAAATTTGTTTCCCCCTACTTACAACAAGACTATAAGTACACACCCATTCATTGTAATCAATAATGAAACTGTTGAATTGACGAATCATGACAATCTTCACGTGTAGTGTGTAGTATATGCAACCGTCTTTGAGCAATTATTTACTATATTAGAAAGCCTAATATTTCACTTTACGCATGGCCCTCCGCTCGCTTCGAGGCGCAACCAAATAAAACTCACCCAAACCAACCCAAATTTAAAAAATGAAACAAACATAACCTATAAAAAAGAAACATGTCTTGTTGGCAATCGAACCCGGCCGCCGTATCACAGGCACAGCATCTAACCACTGCGTCACCAGACCGACTGAAAGCAATTCATTGGACCGCAAATACTACACGCGAAGCTTTCCATGATAAAAATTTGGGTTGCGTGAAGTGAAATATTAGACATTCACATTCTAAAATAGTAAACAAACGCTCAATGCCGGTATACTACATACTACACATGAAGCTTGTCATGATACGTCAACTCATAGTTTCATCATTGATTTCAATGAATGGGTGTGTACGTATAGCCTTGTCTACTTACAACCTTTTTTTTATTATGGCAGTGGCACACACACTAAAAGGAGATCATATGGCGCTCGACGAGCGGTGTGTGTGCGAACATGTTGATTGACACAGTTCTTGAATAGTTGTAGGTTGTAATTAAGGGAAACAGATGTCCTGGGAGTGAGATCCACACTGATGCAGTGCGCCAGACAGAGGATTTCATATAAAGCGATGTTCTAGGTGTTTCCAGTTGTACGACGAACTGGTGCGCTCCTACCGTTTGTCGTGACTGTCTGATAGGCATTGCCAGAGGCGGGATGGGGGGGACCAAATCCTGGGAACTCTGCCGTGATAGTATCTGTAAAACAGGGATACCTCGGCCGCATATCTGCGGTGTTCCAGACTATCAAGATTCCGGGTCAACTCCGGGTGAGTAATATTCTAAGCACGGTCTTATTTGCGCTTTGTAGAGCAAGAGCAACTGCTGCGGTGGATACAGTTTTTTGTTGCGAAATAGCGCACCAAGCTTCTGGGAGGCTGATTTTGCGATGTTAGCAACGTGGTCATGCCAAGACATATTGCTGTTGACCGAGACACCCAGTGTCCTATTGACGAGGATGAAGGAATGGTCGATCCTGCCATAATGTTGTCAGAGCCCTCTTGGTAAACGTGGCTGCTTGAGTCTTTGCTGCATTGAACTAAGCCAAATTTCTGTCGCCCCAAGTTTGAACTTTCCCCAGGCCTTGATTAATTGCTGTAATCTGCTCCTGTCTGCGGTGATAAGTCTCGCTGGTAAAGGTTTTTCTGATCTTTTTCTTTTTCGGTCAGCAGATCATTAATATGGAAGAGAAACAGAATTGGTGAAAGTATTGCGCCCTGAGGCACGCCTGTGTTAATGGTGAATGTATCTGATATGTGCTCATCAACTGCAATGTGCAGAGATCGGTTTTTAAGGAACCGGCAAGCCAGCTGCAGAGAGAGGCTGCCAGTCCGAGGAATGGCAATTTGTTGAGCAAACCTACAGCTATTCAAGAACCGTGTCAATCAACATCTTCGCGCGCACACCGCGCCGCTCGTCGAGTGTCATGGGATCTCCCTTCAGTGTTTATGCCACTGCCATAAGAAAAAAAGGTTGTAAGTAGACAAGACTATACGTACCCACCCCTTCATTGAAATCAATAATGAAACTATGAGTTGACGAATCATATCGTAAGTCGAAAGTATAGTATGCATGTTGTGTTTTTTAAAAAGCGTAACGTTTGTTCAAAAACTAAAACGTTTGATACATTTTGTCCTTTTGTTAACTCAATCCTGAAATATTGGATATGAATAAATTTAAAAAAAGTAATAATCTAACACTAATGAAAAATACATTAGATAACAAGTAACAAAGAATGTAATTAAAAATTAAAATTACACACATAGAAGGCTAAATTGTTCAGCTTCATAGAAATCGAGCACATTGTCAATATTAGGCGACTATCCAAATATTTAATTTCAACACTGAATGAGCGAATTTTGTTTATCTGCTTCATTAAATCGAAACACAAAAATACAAAATGTTCTCGTTTGGCCCAAAGTCAATTCCGCGAATGGCATTGTTACACTATACCTGAACGCCCGTTCAATTTTAGGGTGAAGGGAAAACAGGATTTTAATTAGGATACTTAAAATATAGATATCTGCGTCAAAATGGTATGCAAGGGTTTCGAATTCTATTTTTATTATCATTCTTTTTCACTTCAGACTAGAAGGTATCGAATGTGATCAAATCTAATACAAAGCTAATAATTAATTATTAGGCTTTAGCTCATTATGTCGGAGGGTAAGACGGAGTTAAGATCGCCACTCACTTGCAGACGAAACATACTACAAAGTTTCCAAGGTGTCATCTGGAACTCGTTTTCCCTTAACCCAAAACGTAATAAAAACATGATGACCTTTATTTCCCTTTTTTGTGTTTTGTTAAATGCATTCCTGTAGAACTTTCACTAATTTAGTGATGACTCTATGAATTCTTTTAATGTGGATGCTTCTGGGCATTCTTTTTCATCTAGTTGGTTGTCCTTGGAATTAAATTCAGGCTGCTTTATTTTTTTGCTTGGTTTGGGTAGCGTTTTGAGGAACTGACCAATTCCGTCATTTTCCTTATCCGTGTCCGGCATAGAGAGAGCTCTACATCTTGGGGGTGTCCTCAAACTATATCTCTTCTTGAAGGGGTCTACTGCTTGCTTTATCCCAGTAGGGGTTTCCTGCACCTTAGGCCAGCTTCCCACCAAAGGTGCTGAACTTATCTTGTCCGTCTGATCAATCGAAATCCCTTCCCCACGGGGCAATTTACCTTGATATGAAGGGATTCTCGGCTCCTCGCCTTACCCTCCTGGGGTAATTTATTTTCAGGGTTCGTCTTAATTTTTATCTTTGTGGCTTTCTTCGAGTGTCCATATTTAGTTGGGTTGCTTTATCTATGGCGTAGGGTCTCATCTCCCCTAAGACACGACCGCGCCCCGTTGGCGTACCCCGTTCCGGGTCTGACGCTACTTGGTAATAGTGTCTGGTTTTGGTCCGCGCCGAGTACTTTGTTTCCCTGGCATCCCATATATCTAGAAGGCGTCCCTCTATCCGTCACCCGGGAACGCGCCAGAACGGAAATTATAGTTCAAAGGCCGCACTAGAAAGTAACCAAAACTATCCCAAACTAACCTAACTTAACCTGCACACTTTTTGTTTGGTATACATACCAAATAAAAATAAATTATTTCGTTGCTGCCATGAGCAGATATGTCTAAAATACCGGCAGTATTGTACATCTTCTATTTTTGAACACCCCACATATTGCGGTACATTCAGATTAAGTTTCACATACTCATTTCCATAACAAATATAAAATGGGGCTAATTGGTACTCAGAACTTTTCTAAAAAGAACCCTTTCAAAAGACTGTGTTTAGTTTTGCGGCTAGAAAACTAAAAGAGGGCAGCTGTTTCCGTTTCTGGATAGTGCATTGCTTGCGACAACACGGTGCAGGACAATGCATCGCTGTGGGTAGCAAATTGTTATTTTGTAGTCGATGGATCAGGTCGTCGTCACTCAAGTTATTATTTCAATTAACTCAAATAGGTGTGCATTTCCTTTTGAACTATATGATATTAAAACTAGAAAAGTATAAACAACACGACAAAACAGGTTGTTTTTCCGATTTGAACCACGCGAATATTTGGCAACGTCGTTGGTCCATGCATTGCCATCTCCTCAGTGAGCGCTGAACGAACCGTTCCGGTTTTGAAGGTTGTGTAGAACGTAATCGATCAATTTTTCAAACTATTTTCAATTGCTAGCCAATTTATTTTAATAAGTTTTTAATGTATATGCCTATAACGATATAAGGAAGAATATGTATGGTTGAATAACAATTTTTGGTGATTTTCTTAGAAAAAAACTGTATTCCCCAACGATTTTTTCTTCTTTTAGTCTGTTCTATTTGAGGTAAGCTTTTAAACATCTCTTATTATTTTCCAGCGTAATAGACTAGGGGGTAAAAGAAGGGGTAAAGATCAGGCCACTAATTGGGTCGTTGGGCCCCCGACGGGACCTATAGTTTATCATGGGTTCCGAAGCACGGTCCTTGATCACTTTTAACCCTGGCCGTATCCCACCCAGGGCTTCTAACCCTCGGATTTTGACCCGAGCCTGGGCTGTCTGTATAGCCTCGTCCCACGCCTTACCTCGGGTTCTTCCACTCTTGGTCGCGGCACAATCTTAGTCGCCAGTGACCTGCCGACTAGCATTGTGTATGTAACTGCACCCTTCAGTGTCACGGGATATCCGATCCCACCAGCCTGGTTACCGGCGTAAATGGGGAGACTGGTGCAGATACATTTTACACTTGCCTTTGGCTCTCTAAATTTCAGAGCACCAAACGTTTTACAGAGTATGATGCGCGGCCCAAGAATCGAACTCTGAAAAGCCCGGCGTGTCGCCGCGATGAACCGAGGCTTAGACCCACTGAGCCACCACGCCGGTAATAGACTAGGGGTTATTTCTACTCCTTTTACTTATTAATTACAAAAATCTAAACTGAATTAATTTACATCCTCCTGCAAATTGAAAGAGAACAGTTGATATTTCTAGTGAACTCTTTAACTGCCTTGTACTGTTTGTTTTTTCATGCCCCTGGCACTACACTTGGCCACATAACCAGGACATCTTCCGGTGATGTCGCAGGACATATTACAGAGCTTCTGACATCTCTGGCATCGTCATCCAAAACGTGCAGAGTAACCTCAAGAGAGTGAACCAGTGTTCAAAGATCACCATGAATATTCCATCATAATTTTATTTCCCATCTAAACGTTGTCAAAAAGAGATTAAACTAACTCATTTTTGATGAAATTTCCAATCTTCTCTGTGGCACCCTATTACTTGGAAATAAATTGACAGCGTGTATCTATACACCCTGAGGATCATATTAGGTTTGTGTTTCGTAAATTAGATTACAATTAACGAAAACCTTTAAAGTGAAATACACATTATAGTCTAATAATGGAAGCGATCTTGACTCATATTACCTTTAAAAATTTACAAACTATTCAATTCACTAAATCTAAAAATCATATAAAACATTCGAGTTTTAAACAAAAGATGATTGAAATGTTAATAAAACATAGATTTTATGGGCCTCAAGAAATATGTTTAGAATAATCATTTATTGTAACCGACATTTATTATTTCTTATTATTGTAATATTTCCTAAATTAACCATGCTTTTTGATTTGACGTTTTTGTACACGTACATTTTACAAGAAACAAAACATTGCCCAAGTTCACTGAAATCAATGGCATATTTCAAAAGCTAAGAGCAAAGATGAAGTAAAAAGGTAAATTTGTAATTCCTTAGCGTGTGAAATTCCCTAATATTCCACAATCTCAGATATTGGAAGATTTAAGTAGTCTGGACTTTTTCGCTTTCTCATGGTCATTTGTCAAAGTTTAATTCACTAAAAACGTACCCTTCTCATTTTTTAACCTTCGGTCGATCTCTTATCTGTACACATAAAATATTATTTATCTAGCCATTCTTGACAGTATAATATTTTTGTCACATCGTAAAAGCAGCATCATTTATAAGTATTCCCTTTTGTGATTTATCTTTTTCATAATTTTTAACAATGTAGATGCTCATGGTTTTATTATAATCTACAACGAAATATAACCACTAAAGTCGAGACCCAAAGACATCGTAAAATTTCATAATACAAAATGCCTTTCAGGATATTCTGGAAAATTGTAAAAGGCCTTTGGGCTTTTTAAGATAGGTAGCAAGCTTGTCGAGAGTCTCTGCCATGAGCTCGTAGAAAACCTAATAAAGAGTTTCTGTGCAGGTCCAGCCAAAGAAAATGCACAAAATTGTATATAGGGAATACGAATATGTATGCTAAAATAAATATGCAAAAGGAAACTTAAATTCATAGTTCAGTTTCAAATAATTTCTTTTAGCCAGATAAGAAAAATAACGTTAAGCTTTAATATAATGATGTGCGTTCAAAAAGTTTTTGTTTCAACAGTATTATTTTGGTATATTTCTTTCAGTTCCTCGAATTACGCTTACATAATAAAAATTTTTTATAACGTGTGCCTCAATTTTTTTCCACAAGATTCAATGGCTTCAAATTAAGCGATAAAGTCAAAATAATGGCACTGAATCTGTATTTCGTGGTGTCATGACTTGACTGGCGTGCAGGTTATGTAGGTCAAATCAGAGATCGATCTACGTTAGGTGAGAAGGGCTGATTAAAGAAGACATTTTAATGAAAACAATAACGGCGTCTATTGGTCCAATCCTTAGCGAATGTATACTTTACTCAATTATAATAATGCGCATGTCTGTTCCATTGTGGATTGGATTTGTTTTTATAAGTCTTGGTCACTGTTTATAGTAAAGCTTAAGAGTTGTGTTGTGTTTTACTTATGGTTAACTTTTGCTATTTAATTAAGGTACGTATTTGAACGTTTTTTAACGGCAGATTAGCGTAGTTTAATTTCACTCAGAGTTTACACTGTACCCTAACTATCTGACAGATTCTACTGTGAAATTATCTTTCTTGGAATTTTGACAAATTTATCGTATATTCAACTTTATTAAGGAATTAGGTTGCAGGTTAGAAACCCCAGAACACTACGCACATGTGTGCTGTAGCGAATTGGTTGAGCGTGACTGGGCGAGCAAAGTTTGTCAAACTACTGGTTCGCTTGAATATTTATTTAATAAAATTTGTTGACCGTTGCGCGCTTAAGGTTCATAATTGCTTGCGTTGATTGCTTGCATTATTTATAATGTTCTTGTATGTACCTACATAATATTTATCAAATTCAAACTTAGGTTAGGGCGATATTTGCTTAGTAATTTATGCGTTTTCATACTTCAGAATATCAAGCTAAACTTAATAAGAATTCTAAAAGAGCATTTGATGAATTATTTGTGCGGATCCTAAGCTTGCAATAGTTTGGATTCTTGTAAATCGAAATATTTCAGTCAAAACCATTTACTCTATAAAAGCCGAATGTGAACAAGGGATAGATAGTACCTTGTCAAAATCTCACAGAAAAGGGAAGCCAAAGGTTTAAAAGTTACAGTTGGCATATCCGCGAGAAAATTAGCGTGTCCCTACCGCAAAGAATACAGTATCACAACAAATAGAAAGAAATACGAAAATCATTAAAGTGTCGAGTCGCGGAACTCATTATCCTTAATAATGAAAAATGCTTTACTCTTGGCAACTCGAAAATCAAGGAATAGTTTTTGTGTGGACAACGTAGAAGCACGGTATAAATAAGTATATACGGTAGGTCCACTCGAGACAAATTTCCAAATTCGCCGACAGTTTTTAGTTGGAAGCGAATCCGGATCAATCTCGTTCGCTGCCAGCGGTGGCTACACTACGAGGGAGAATTTACGGTCAGTGTGCAAACGCCTTGATATTCTGTACTGTTGGGTCGCGTTGAATTAAATAATTATTAAGATCGCTACAATGCAATGGCGAGATATTGTTGTGCGGATAATAATTGCATTATAAAAGTGGGTGAAGGATTATCATTTTTTAGATGCCCCAAAGACCCTATCAGGTAAGATTTATAATAATTTTTTAATAATATGCAGTTTTTCAATTACACGTATAATGGGTTTAAGAAATATGTCTTTATTAAAATTCTGTTATTTACCTAAATTTGGATAAAGACAATAGTGAGAAAAGAAAACAAGTACGGCAAAAATAAAATGCCCGTCACCACTAGCGTGAGCCAAAATCCGTTTATGTTTTAATAATTGCGAATTTTTCACATGACCTTTTGTGTTTTTAAAGCAACTCTTATATTTTAACATTGAAAATGTTTCTATTATCCTAGTAGGTATAAGGCCTCAAATCGTGAAAAAGTGCATGCTACATTTGACACATGACATCATACGCGTGAGAGATCGTGTTAGTTTATTTACTTAAACTTAAATTTGATTTATAAGGTATCGGAATCGATTAAAGTGACTAAAATAAATTGGAACTAACTGAAACTAACCGAAAGTTGATTGAATGACTAACCAAAACTCGCCAAAAGTAACCAATACGGGCTTAAACGTCCGGTACAGGTTACAAAAATTAAATTAAGTTAAAACTAACCAAAACGAACGGAATTTTAACGACTAACCAAAACTAACCAAAAACATTAAATTTGATTATAACGTATCGGAACCGATTCAAATGACTAAAATAAATTGGAACTAACTGAAAGTAACCGAAAGTTGATTGAAAAACTAACCAAAAGTACCTAAAAGCACCAAAAAGATCTAAAACGTATCGGAACAGATTAAAAATATTAAAGTAAGTTGAAACTACCCCAAAGTAACCGAATTTTGGCGACTAACCAAAAACATTAAAATTGGTTATGAAGTATCGGAATCGGTTCAAATGACTAATATAAATTGAAACTAACTGTAATTAACAGAATGTTGATTGCACGACTAATCAAAACTCGCTAAAGTAACCAAAAGCACTAAGGGCATAAACCTATCGGAACAGATTAAAAATATTAAAGTTAGTTGAAACTAACCCAAATTAACCTAATTTTGACGACTGACATAATTTAACCAAAAACATTTAAATTGGTTATAATGTATCGGAACCGCTTCAAATGAGTAAAATAAATTGGAGCTAACTGAAAGTAACCGAAAGCTGATTGAATCACTAACCGAAAGTAACTAAAAGCACCGAAACCGGCTAAAACGTATCGTAAGAGATTAAAAATATTGGAGTAAGATAAAATTAACCCAAATTAACCGAATTTTGGCGACTAACCTAAAGTAACCAAAAACAATAAAATTAGTAATAACGTATTGGAACCGGTTCAAATGACTATAATACATTGAAACTAACTGAAATTAACCGAAAGTTGATTGAACGACTAAATAAAACTAACCAAAAGTAACCAAAAAAGCGAAAACATAAATCAAAACAGATTAAAAATATTAAAGTAATTTGAAACTCACTTAAATTAGTTGAATTTCGGCGACTAACTAAAATTAACCAAAAACATTAAAATTAATTATACTCGTAACGTATTGGAACCGGTTCAAATTCTAAAATAAATAAAAACCAACTAAAACTAACAGAAAGTTGATTGAATGATTAACCAAAACTAATCAAAAGTAACCAAAAGCACTAAAACGTATCGAAATAGGTTACCAAAATTAAAGTAAGTTAAAAATAACCAAAACGAGCAGAACTATGGCGACTAACCAAAAGTAACGAAAAACACTAAATTTGATTATAACGTATCGGAGTCGGTTCAAATGACTAAAATAAATTGGATCTAACTGAGACTAACCGAAAGTTAATTAAACGGCTAACCAAAACTAACTAAAAGTAACCAAAGGCGCAAAAACGGGCTAAAACAATTCGGAACCGGTTAGAAATATTATCTACAGCAGTGTCATGGCTAGTTATATATTAATAGATTTTCCTATCTACAAGTGGAGGGTAATTTTTTAGGTCTTCATATCCGCATTTTTTTTTTATTTTTTTATAATTATGTTAGAAAAAACTATATTTTAACACGTTTTTGTGCTTTTGGTTACTTTTAGTTAGTTTTGTTTGGTCACTCAATCAACTGTCTGTTAGTTTCAGTTAGTTTTAATTTATTTTAGTCGTTTGAACCGGTTCCGCTACGTTTAACCAATTTTAATGTTATTGGTTAGTCGCTAATATTCAGTTAATTTGGTTTATTTTTAACTTACTTTAATATTTTTAATCTGTTCCGATACGTTTTAGCACTTTTTGGTGCTTTTTATTACTTTTGGTTAGTCGTTCAATCAACTTTCGGTTAATTTCAATTAGCTTATTTTAGTCATTTGAACCGGTGCCGATGCCGGTACGTTATAAACAATTTTTACGTTTTTGGTTAATTTTAACTTACTTTAATGTTTTAAACTAATCCGATACGCTGTAGCCCCTTTTATTGCTTTTGGCTAGCTTTGGTTAGTCGCTCAATAAACAAACTTTCAGTTAATTTCAGTTAGTTTTAATTTATTTTAGTCACTTGAACCGACTCCGATACGTCGCCAAAATTCGGTTCATTTAAGTTAATTTTCACTTACTTTAATATTTTTAATTTGCCCGATACGGTTTAGCCCTTTTTGGTGCTTTCGGTTAGTTTCAGTTAGTTCCAATTTATTTTAGTAATTTGAACCGGATACGATACGTTATAACCAATTTTAATGCATTTGGTTAGTTTTGGTTAGCTGCAAAAGTTCGGTTAATTTGAGTTAGTTTTAACTTGCTTTAATTTTTTTAATCTGTTCCGATACATTTTAGTTCTTTATGGTGATTTTGATTACTTTTGGTTAGTTTGTAGATCATCACGCATATGACATCATGTGTGGCAAATGTAGCATGCACTTTTTCGCAATTTGATGCCCCATAACAGGAAAACAGAAACATTTTCAATGTTAAAAGTACTACGGCAGACGTAGCGCGATGAGAGAAATTCTCACAAATGCAGCCAATCACTTCAGAAATGCACCCGGTTAATTGGCTAAGTTAAAGAGGACGCCAAATAAGTCAGCTAGAGTGGAGGACAGCTCCGCTCGCAAAGCCATCTCCGAAAACTAACGATTTCGCAGAAAATGTGAGAGAAATACTCGTAGCGCGAGTAATGAAGTGTTAAGACCTTTAAGAAGCTATAAATTTAGTTTACTAGCTTAATATGTCCTTTTTTACATTTAAATTCCCACAATATTTGTCAGGTACTTTGAACCTTCTGCTTTATACATGTTTTAATAGATAAACCAAGTTACAAACTGTCAAATAAATTATTTTAATTGGTATTACCTTTATTTATAATGTTTTTGAATTTAGTATACGTTACTATTTTCTATAACTTTATTACATAGTTTTATTTATTTGAATCACGTATTAAAAATTACCTTAATCGCTCTTTGAAACATCGTGTATCAAATAATAACCGAGGAAATAATTTTGCATCAGCTAATACTTTTTGAATCTCCCCTCACAGACTGCTCGCTGCTGCAGGTAGAGTAAAAACTAATTTTTTTACCGTGCTGCGGCTTTTGCGTTTGATCCAAAAACATGAAACGATTTTTGCTGAGTGAATCTACTCGATATTATTTGTACTCTGGTAGAAGTGTTCAGAAAGTCCAATATTAAAAAATGGCGTGTGGCGTGCTTGTGGACCACCCACCAGAAGTTAAACTTTATACGCACAAAACGGAAACGGAGAATATACTACAGGCATGCAGAGTGTATTAGATATACAACGTGTAACCGTCTCTCCCCATATTTTACTGCATTCTTTATGTTAAATAATAAAATAATATTCCGATTTTATGCAAATTTACTGATACGAATGGTAGAACATAATATACAAGAAACTCCGGCCCTTCCAACGCTCGATTCTTGTCAGAGAAAAGTACGCAAGGTAACTTGGAAGAGACGAAGATGAAATATGGTTACTTAACTTCAACTGTAGACGGGCCGATATCAAAATTCGCCTCGGCGATTCTGCTCTCTACTTTCATTACGGTTCGCCATATCACACAATTTGTAATTTTGTAACACTTTAACCAGCTTATTTTTCAACGCACCTAAAGCGGTTTCAATTCAATAGCTAAAAAATATATCCCTACTAAACACGATTTATTATATAAAACAAATGGTAGCTGGATGAGAAATTACCAGATTAACATATCAACTCGATATTTAAATGCTCAGTATAAGCTGCTAGTACCGAAAACAGTAGACTTTGTGTATCAACAAGAGTTCTTTATTTTAACGATTAACTATAAAGAACATAACAAATCACTATTTATAGTCTGCTTAACAATAAATCCCTATTATCTACACGTAAGCCGTTACGTTTAGATTTCCCAAAAAGCTTTTCCATGTGAATTATTGAAATTAAAACCCTTATGACCGTATGCCTTTTTTTGACCATTGCCCGCTTCGTCTTGACCCCTGAAAGAAACTCACCTGCTCTTTGGGCTTCCACGAAAAGGGCGCCGAAACTCTTCCACAAGTGGTCAAAGTGAAAGCCAACATAAATTGCAGACATAAAAAAAAAACAAGAAATATAGGGACAATGAGCATCATTTAAAACCTTTTTGGGAAATCTCAACAGTAGCAATAAGTAAGGTCAAAAGTTACTGTAGGAATTTTCGCTCAAATAAAATAGCCCAAAACGAGCTATCTTGAAGAATGTCCTTACCTTTAAGATTGACCCTCAATGTCCATGGATGGGGAGAATAGAGAGATGGTTTGACGATGACTGCCGGAAGGCGATAAATGAGAGAAACATTATTAGAAGGGAAACCCTCTAAAACCCAAATCCAACCAACTCAAGGAAATTTTAACAGGCAAGAACAGCGACAAGAAAATTATTGAGAAGGAAAAAAGGGAGCATCAAAGAAACACAATAAGGAACTGGAACAGAGCCGCCAAAATAGACAAGCAAGACAATACTTCCAAGCAGTCGCCAAGGTCAAAGCCAGGCATCAACCAAGAACTGGAAATTTCCTACAAACAGACAACGGGGAGCTCATAAGTAACGACAAGGAAATTCTAAAAACCTGGAAGGAATACTTCAGACAACTGCTCAACGACGAATCTAGCACAATCATCGCAAATGAAGAAGTAATACAGGCAATCAGAAAGCTAAAAAAATAATAAGGCTCCAGGTAGTGATGGCATCCCTGCCGAGTGCCTGTAGCATGGAGGAGAGGCACTACTTAGATCCATTCATACAATACAATGTCAGAGGAATGGAAGGAAGGGGTTGTTGTACCAATCCACAGAAAAAGGAGACAAAAATCAATGTACTAACTATAGAGGAATCACGCTTCTCAACACAACCTATAAAGTTCTTTCGAATACCCTACTAGAAAGAACCGAACCATATACTGAACAAATACTTGGGGACTATCAATGTGGACTCAGACCCGGACGTTCGACTATCGACCAGATTTTCGCCATCAGACAGATAATGGAGAAATGCTGGGAAAATGATCGAGAGTTACATCAAATGTTCATAGACATCAAACAGGCATTTGATAGAGTATGTAGAACGAAACTGTGGACAGCAATGCAAGAACTCGGCTTCCACAAAAAAACTGGTCAGTGTGCCAAGAATGTGTATGGAAGGAGCACAGTGCAAAGTTAGGTTAGGACAACAATACTCAGAGCCATTCAAGGTAAATAATGATCTAAAGCAGGGTGATACACTTTCACCACAACTCTTCAATATAGCTCTGGAACATATAATAAGGAGAGCGAGAATTGAGGCACCAACTTCAGTATTCCGTCGAGAAGGTTCCAATCTACTATTGGCCTTTGCAGACGATGTAGATCTGATAGGAAATAGCAGAATAAAGATGAGGGAAACTTTCATTAGATTCGAGGAGGCAGAGAAATGGGGCTCCAAATCAACGAAAATAAGACCAAATATATGTACACAAGCTGGAGGGTCCAGAACAGAGATAGAATTGGTCAGAACATAACTATCGGAGACCACAACTATGAAAGAGTTAAAGGATTTAAGTATCTCGGAACAGCCATCACTGAAGACAACATCGGATCCCAGGAAATAAACAACAGAATACAAGCGGGAAGCAGATGTTTCTACGCCCTTCAAGACCTTATAAGATCTAAAGAACTCACCAGGCTAACCAAGATAAACCTATATGTAACGGTGATGACCAGTAGTTATGTACGGCTGCGAGACATGGACGATGACTGTCGCAAACGAAGAACGACTGCGCATATGGGAGAGAAAAGTCATCCAAAAAATATACGGGCCGACACACGATGGCGTGACCGGAACATGGAGGAGAAACAACAAATAACTGGAAGAGCTTTTCGGAGTCACTAATATAATAAAGGAAATAAAATCCAAAAGACTCCAATGGGCCGGCCACGTGAGAAGACTTCCAGACGACAGATTATCGAGGCTTGTATGGGAGGGGGCACCAACTGGAAAAAGGCCGCTAGGACGACCTCGACTTCGGTGGCGAGATAACATAACAAAAGAGGCTATGGGCATTAATAAATGGAAGGAGGTCTCGATGGACAGGAAAAATGGAGAGGTGTCGTCCAGTCGGCTAAAACCCACCCAGGATTGTAACGCCATTGTTTAAGTAAGTAAGGGAGAATAGAAGGAAGGCTTCGCGTAAGCTCCGCCGGAAGTTCCCCTCCAAAATTAATTCTAGCCAATCCCTACGAGCTTCATGCTACATGTCATACAAATGTCAAGGCTCTGCGCATCTTACGGTAGGAAGATACAGCAGATTCGTGCCCGCAATCTTTAAATTAATCCATAGAAAATGATCTAAAACACAAATATTTATAAATCATAGATCGATAGCATGACGGCTCGGAGTACACAGTCCTGGTTGGTCGGCCAATGTTATCACAAAAATGCACCTTCCACGACACGCGTATCAAAAATGTCAAGTCCAGATTACAATTCGATTCCCGAAAAGACACATCCACGCAAAAAAGTTAATGAAAACAAATGCGATATTATGTAAAATCAACTTAGGACCGTAATAATAAGCATGATGTTATATGATCACAATTAGATTCGACCTTGCAATAACAACTACAAACAAGATATGGTTAAATTGTGCCAAAATGCCATATCGCGAGTTTATTTGCATTTTTATATTCAGTTTAGAGTGAGTCTAGTGGAGTGAAAAACTCAGACCATTTAAATAGAGAAAAGCTTGCATGCCCAAATGAAAGTTCCCCAAACACCAAAATAAACCAAGGAAAACAAGAAGAGATTGCCTAGGAATTTGGCGAATAAAGTCCAGTTACCCAAATGAATCGGTTTAAAATATATTGATATTAGAATTCCCTACACCCATACAAGATAAAAATCTCTTAAAATTAAAGAATCGTGTTACCATTCAAGTAATAATCTCGAATGAGCTCAATGATATCGAAACGCATGTTTTCGAATCAAATTTGGAGTTCAAGCTCCTGAGATCTACTAAATACTAAATATTTACTTCCATTTAAGGCAAGCAGACGTGTGACTCTCTTCTCCCCTTTCCGGGGGACAATAAAAGCAAAGGATTTGTCAAAACCGACGCGACGCCGACGGTCAGATCACCACAAAGAAATATAGATGTTAAATTGCTAAATTTGCCCACCTAATTAATTGGAGAAGTGATAATATTCTATTTACTAGGATTAATATAAGACGGTATCATTCCTATGTGTGCCTTATCTTCATATTTAACTAATATTTAAGCACCATTTATTTTCAGAAAAAAAAACTAATTTTTGACAGAATGGCATGCGAAAATGTAAATAGCAGAATCGTAGATATAATTTAGCTTTTATTAACGATCAAATATCATTTTCTGGTCGTTATATAATATATAATGGCAATTACATGTGGATAACACCTACATGAATATCTCTGAGAGCCCTCATATAAGAGCTGACTAGGTTCTTTATCTATATGGTATCTCAAGGATACCCATGCAGTCAGTGCAATTTTATTGTTTAAAATATCCTTTTAAGACACCACAAAAAATGTCAGATAGGACTGAGTAAACCTATGAATGTGATTTCCATTGACCATTCGCATCGGGATCTAAATAGAACTTTTAGAGAAATTTTTACTGCCTGGGTACCAAAGCTTTAATGTTAATAGATACAATATGATATTATTTTTAGTTCTGTATATTGCCATTAGAAGTGTATTGAAATAATGTCAACCTCTAGCCATTTATCTCAAAATTATAATTCGTAGGAATCCACCATGGATCTATTAGAAGCAAACACTGGCATAAAATAATTAAAGTCCTCCGACTTAGGAATAATCAGAAGTTTTTGATCCTTCCTTCAACAGCCGGAAACAGAAAGTACGAAAAGAGCAAATTAACAGGATAAATATAACCGTTAAATTCGCCTTCATTTCATAGCCAACGCTTTCTCCTTTACCACAATTTTGAGGCGAAGAAAAAGTTTTTATCGAATTCGAGGCAAACTGGGGACTGCATTAAGCAGGCGTCGTATTTTATAAATTTTCCTTTATTAAAGTGTAAGTAAGCATTTGTGCGAAAATAAAATAAAATAAAGCTTTCACCGAACTTTCTCGCCTATTCAAATCGAAGTTTTATATTTAAAAATATGAAGTAAGTTGGTTTTTTGTATCCTTTATCTTTCAACACATAATATATTAATTTCGCATAAAACGCACCTTGAAACACCTCTCACAAATGAGGTATATAAATATATTACCCTAAAAAAACACCAAAATATCATGCATGAAATTGCATGCCATTGTAATTGGCTTGTTATAAAATTTATTAAATGTTTGAGATTGCTCAGATCGCCCCGCAGATTTCCTAATTACCTCGTAATGCCGCAGAAGTTGCCGCATGTCTGAAACTATAGCCATTGAAGATCTCTATGTTTACGCCACTTTCTTTTAAGATAAACTTCAGCCATGTACTAAGAGTTTGTGAGGTTGCCGCATGATGCGGTTTTCTGTGAGTCAGAATTAATTTATTCTCTTTTTTAGGACGAAGATCTTTAGTTTTTGTATGTAGCAAAGTATTGTGCTTGCAACACATAGTTCGGCCTTTTCATTAAAGAAAGGAAAAAAACAAGAACCGGTTGAAGGGTATTAATCTTCGAAGTTTTTAATCTGTCTGTGATTCTTATTTTCATAGAATCTGAAAATTTAAATATATCGTTAATTTTAATTTTTGAAAAAGTTTGGATTCTGTGACCTGATGTTAAAGCTAGGAGTGCTATTAGTTTCAAGGACAAGTCGAATAAGGTTAGTGATTCTAGGGGATACATTTTATTCCAAATATGAAAGTACTGGGTTTGGGTCCCAGGTAGTGTCACATCTTGGTAGCGCTGGCTTTTGATTATATAGGTCCTTCATAAATCTTTTAATAACCTTTTGATCTTCATGATTAACCTCTAGAATAATGCAGATCTACATGAATTGGTAGTGGCATACGAGACCCCTGTCCTAAATATGCTTTCTATAAACTTAATATAGGTTGATCTACTATAAATAAAAGGGTTTTTATGATTATCTAAACAGAAATACCACCATTTTTCGAGGTATGTTGAATATTATTTTAAGGTATTCTCAGCTACAGACGCCAGAATGCCTTCCATAACTTCTACTGGATATATTTTTTCGATAGTTCATACTCTGTTTCGATTGAAGTAGATCTGGACTCTGTGTCTGCTTCCACATTGTCTTTCGTATTAATGTAGGAAGCAAGAACGAATATATTTCTTTCCTCTCACTATTTCCAAATGTCCATCGAGATTCTATTAAGCTCTTTATATCTAGTGCCTCCCATTCTATTAATATATGCAATGGCAGTGGTATTATCTACTGTGAAATATACGAACCAGTGATATTCTTGCAAAAAGATTTTAATCAGTTAAAGGCCGCTAATAATTCTAAATAATGAATATTATGTTTTTTCTCGGTTGAGTTCCAGAAACCATGATTTTTTTCCCCATTCCAGAATCCTCCCCATCCAGTGAGATATGCATCTGATGCTATTATTAATTCAAAATTGTCCTTGTTCATATTCCTAAAAGCTGTAAGCATATTAATTATCCCCCAGTGAAAATCACTTTGTAAATTTTCTTGCAGCACCATTGTTGCGTTGAAATTATACTTATTTAATGTTAAAGCTCTAGATTTAGCTATTTCAAACCGTTTTGTATAAAGTCATCCATAAATTAATGCTGGAGAAGCTGACACTAGTTTGCCAATATACTGTGCAAACCGTCTTATTTTGCACTGATTTCTGTTAGCCATCTTTATCGAGTCTTTAAGAATAGCATTTCTTTTTTCCTGGGTCAACGACATTGTCATTGTATTTGAATTAAAGATAAAACCTAAGAATGTACAACATCTAATCTAGTAGGTATAATATTGCACTTTTGTTCATTTAGAAGAAATCCTAATTTACACAACTGAGATATTGTTATCTTAGTAAAGTGTACACATTCTTTATAGGATAGTCCAATACAAATAAAGTCATCAAGAAAATTTAGAATTATTATGCCCTGTGCTCTGCGGTATTTGAGGAAGGTTTTAAAAGCTTTGTAAATACAAAAGGAGCGGTTGTTAAGCCAAAGGGTAGACAATTGAAATGAAAGAGAAAATTTTAAGTATTTTCTATGATTTACATGAATGGGTAACAAGTAATAAGCCTCTTTTAGGTCTATTGTTGTGAAAAAACAGTTCCTAAAGATCATTTTTAAAAGAGTTCTGTAATCCTCCATTTTAAAATGCGGTGGAGCTAAATATTTCTTCAAATTTTTCAAATTTAAGATGAATCTATAAAAACAATCTTTTTTATGAGTTAAAAAATATCTAGACAAGAAATTATTTTTTTATTTTTTGCAGGGCGATATTATGCCTTTTTCCTTCATTTTTCCAATATATTCAGATAAACAATGTGTCTTAGTTTTTGAAAAAAATTGTTTAGGGATATACCTTTGATGTGGTTTTTTAATAAATGGGATTTTATATTCTTTCATATCCGTTAAGACTGCTTAGTTGTCGTTTCCATTCATGTGAATAAGAAGCTAATCTACCTGCTATTAGTACCTCTGTCGTTGTCGTTCTGTATTCTCTTCTGTGAATTGTATTTTTTCCCCCCAGAGGTTTTTGACGTGCGCTATTGGTTATCTGGCGTGTTTATAGGAACCGATTTCCTTTCTTGGTTTGGCTTGGCAATTACTTCCGGTCCTAGCTTCTTAAGAGATTGACTATTTCTTATTCTTTCTCCTAAATTCGTGCCGACCAGATACCTATCAATCTCAGCGGCTCCAATCTGTTTCTTTGAACTAGGATTTAAGAGTGGCCCTATTAAAAATCTCCTGTGAAGGGAGAAAATTGAAGTAAGTCAGTAAGAAGCCTACCTGCATCAATTAAGTTAGGTAGCAGAGCATTATCTTTGTCACCCCGTACCACTATTTCGTGTATTGGTGCCAAAGTGCTGCTACATGATCTTGTATCCGTCCCAGGAAGTTATCCTGTTTTTTGGTTGTATCAGGATTGCAAGATTCTATTTCTTCATTGAGCTCTGGCGCTTTGAGTGCCGGGCAATTTTTTGGTAATGGATACTTATCCAGAATGTTTTTACGAAGTTCTTTGTCTAAACCTGCTTTCAGTATTGTTGACCATTTATTGACTATTTCGTCATGTAAGTCTGGTCCAGTTTTAGTTATGTTCGTGTTATCACCAAACAGATTAATAATGTAATCATCTACCTGATAAATTTCGGCTTGCACTATTTGAATATTTCGTTCATTAGGGATTGACTCAAACCTTGCTGCCGATTCCTCTTGGTTACCAGAGGAATCAGATTTCTCGTAAGAACTATCAGACGAGGATTCTTCTGGACCTTAATAAAGAGAAGGCAGTGTTTAATAATCATTCATTCATTTGTAATATGCCGGTGATTTTTGTCAAACGTATGTTTTCCAATTTAATATAAGTTAAATACATAAATCAAAATCGGTCTCTCTATAAATCATGTGTATAAAATCCCATTTAAATTCGATATCGTCTCCTCATGGAATCACACAAAACAAACCAATAAAATGGTTTTGACATTTTGCTAAACGTTTACGTAAGAAAAAGTTTAGTTTTAGGACATGTAAAACCAACAGTTTTGTGCATATTTTATCATATTTCCTACATATGAAGGAATATTGAGCATGATAACATTATCCATTCATGTGAACGACTTTTTAGGTATAATTGCTTTTTGGCTACCGAGAATTTTTGCATTAAATACGATTATGGTTTACACCTAAAATCTAAAGAGTATTACAGGGATAGGTACTTACTTGATAACTGTCGTAGCAGTCTCTTCAATTTCCTTTTAACAGAGTTACTGCTGCGTTTTCTTTTCATTTTCGGGTTTTTTGCACGCACACGCTGAACGCATTATATTCACACACACAGAGAAATGAGCTGAGGTACCGGAGTTAGGTGTGGATCGGCATGGACATCGGGCGGTGTAGGGATAGAGTCCAAAATTTTATTACTTTGAACGTTGTGTCTTCACACTCAGAGAGGTGGAAACTACATGTGTTATGTAATTTTGAGGAGGAGATTGTGAAATATAATTATATTTATAGCTTTGCAGACGACAGCACTCTTGAATCCTCATTCATGTCGCGGACTCCAATAACCGCTGCTCGTTCCAAACGTGAGCGAGAAAAACACATTGCTGTCATCAATGAGGATATGAACGCTATCGGGGAATGAGATGAGGAAAACAATGTCCAGTTTAACGCAGGAATAACCCAAGCAGCTGTCTTCTCAAAAAAAACAAACACCGCAGGACCTGACTTATCAATGACAGGACAAACACTGACTCTGGGCATCAACGTAGAAAACAACATGTCTTGGCATAATCACGTCACCAAAATCCCCAAGGCATCAGTAGCACAAAAGCTAAGAGCACTCTGTAGAGCAAAAAAGTTGTATACGCGTCATCAGTTCTTACTGCTCTATAAGGCTCAGATAAGACCATTTCTGGAATACTGTTCCCATGTGTGGAGCTCGGCACCCAAACACTTGCTCAAGATATTGGACTCCATACAAAGAAGAGCAGTCCATCTTGTGGATGACCCAGAGTTGACTAAAGACCTTGATAGCCTTGAACATCGAAGAAAAGTGGCGTGGTGGCATTCTTTATAGAACTTGGCTATCTATAGGTCTCCAAGAATTTTCCTTTTGCAGCTTCTAACCATTCTGGTGTTTGCAAGATTATAGCTTAGAAATGCTCGACTTTATAATTATCATACAACTTAATGTACATTTCTTGCGAAAACTGTGTCCTTTGATATATTCGAAACCATTCTTTTTCCGCATGATAAATGTCTAGCCTTAAGCAAAACAAAGGTGTGTTGGTTTAATGACCGAAGTTCTTAAAGACAAAAGAGTCACCTGGTAAGAGTTAGCCGAAAAAAGGTGCAAAAAAAATTATATACTGAGGTTTCCTTACCGGTATTTTGTATAGTGTGAACATGTCAAATTTAAATGTCATCATAACATTACTACTAATCCATCAGCATAAAATCATAGAAAAAAAATACCGCAATATCAACTAAATTTTAGTATCTCTCACTAACTAATGATTGTAAAAGGACATAAAAAAGGCAAGTAGATACATTTGGTACTGAAATAGGTGAATATAATATAGGGGTCCTGTTAATATTATAAACCCAACCATTTCAGTTTTTTTTCAATTTTAATCCATAGCTTATGCTGTCTAGAATAGATTAAAAGTAAAATTTGCTTGGAAAACTTGACCTTACAATTATTTTCCTCCTAATTTCATTACTTTCAATACGAAAACTACAATAATTTACAATAAGGATATTGACAGAATAAGGAATAACAGGAAATGTTTGCAGTGTTGCCAAACTGAAATATATATCATAATCTATGTAACACCATAATTGTTAACAAATACAAAAAATCACAAGTAACCAAAACTAACCAAAATACAAAAAAACTCTGTAAATGTTTGCTTTGCGCACTTTTTGAATTTTACAATTTTGACGGCAAAAATTGAAAAAAGTCATAAATGAGGCTGTTTAGTAATACATTTTAACGCGAAAACTCCCACAGCTAACCCAAACTAACCGACACTAATCCAAAGTAACAAATACTAACGAAAACCAACATAGACTAACCGCGCTTGTCTCTTCACTACTTCAAACTAACCAAAACTAGTCCATACTCTCCAAAACTAACCCAGACTAACCAAAACTAACCCAAAACTAACCCAATCTCACCCAAACTAACCGAGACTCACCCTAATTAACCAAAGTAAAGAGACAAGCGCGCTCCGCGCGCTTGTCTCCTCACTGTTTCAAACTAACCCAGACTAACCAAAACTAACCCAGACTAACCCAAACTAACCGAGACTCACCCTAATTAACCAAAATAAAGAGACAAGCGCGCTACGCGCGCTTGTCTCTTCTCTATTTCAAACTAACCCAGACTAACCAAAACTAACCTAGACTAACTAAAAATAACCAGACTAACCAAAACTAACCCAGACTAAACAAAACTAACCCAGACTAACCAAAACTAACCTAGACTAACCAAAACTAACCCAAACTAACCGAGACTCACCCTAATTAACCAAAGTAAAGAGACAAGCGCGCTACGCGCGCTTGTCTCTTCACCATTTCAAATTAACCCAGACTAACCAAAACTATCCCAAACTAACCCTAACTAACCCAAGGCATATAAAAAAACTAACTATCTAATAAACAAAAACTTGCATGACCGGGCGTCGAACCAATTACTTTGCGTTCTAGAGACGCGCACTTCGCCACTTCAGCCAAATTCTCACATCCCTGCTTTTCTCGAAACGTTTTATACAAACGCGTGAAGTGAAAATATGTGTAAATAACATTGACGAGGATCAGGCTTCCCACAGCGGCAAGACGCCAATGAGTATTAAAGAATAAATGTGGCAACACAGCGGTGTCTATAAACCTGCCCTGCGCCGTCTGCGCGATTTAAATAAAAACAAAATAATAAATTGAAAGTCCGCAGTGAAAAGTAGTAGCATTTATAGCAGTTTTTTACAAGTTTTTAATGATTTTCTATAAAAAAATTGATTCTCCCATGGTTAGTTAATTGTAAAAGTGTCCAATTTACGATAATCCTCTCAAAGAATATCAAAATAGCGTAAAATGTGTGGGTTTATAATGTTAACAGTCACCATAATATAGTATCCGGACATAAGCCAGACTTTTATGATATGTATTTGATATGCGTACGTTTTTGTGATGAAAATTATTATGATAATAGCTACCCATAGACCAGCATTCTTTCCTGCGGGAATATAGAATCTCGTGGGAAAGAACGCCAGTTAATGAGTAATAAGATGATAGATCCGCATACCATATTTCTTGTCATGATATACCGACGTTCAAGCTCGACAAGATTGATACCCATACACCAGCGTTCTTTCCCAAGGGAATGTCGAATCTCGCAGGAAAGATCGCCAGTTAATGAGTAATAATAATTGAGAGGAACAGTATCCTCCCAGATTATTAATTTGTCCACTATCCAACACTTTCCTTTCACAGGCGCTTTGGATAGAAATATCTGGAGAATATGATTTTTACGTTAGTGGCCTCTAAGCAGATTATTTTCCCCGTAAAATATGAGACGACTAAACGAGGGGAAAAATTGAGAGGAATGATTGCACGATAATTATTTGTGTTAGGGGGCGATCAAAGTTTTATATATTTTTAAAGGAAAGAACACTAGAAGAATGAATCCCGGTAATGAACGCTGGTGTATGGGTAGCTATTCAAAGAAATAATTGGCGGTCGAGTCTAGCTGTTGACATATTGGTATTTTTCATTTTCCAGGCATACGCCTAATTTTCATAGTTTTTGTAATACAAACGTTTTTCAGGTCATAGATTCTAAGATATAGTTCTGGTGTCATATAAGTACTTTCGATCCTGATGCTTTCTTGGGTTCAATAGAAAGATTACATTAAATAAAACAGACGAATGTAAGACATTTTGCCGATGAACCATATTTTCCCAAAATAAATTCAGAACAAAAATTTTAATTTAGGGTACAGTATAATATGCTAATAAACGCAATTCCACCACATTTTATCCTAAGATGTGGTCGCAGAAGGTTAACATAATATAATATAATAACATAATATGAAGCGTAATTTCTTAGAAATTGGAAATAAAAAAGTGTTTTCAGCGCAAACGTCAACATAACGTAATTTCTTAAATTAGGTTAGCTGTTGTCTTACGCGTAGGTACTTGTTGCCAGGTCTAATTCTATTCTATTCTAGGCGTGTTGGGGATGCTCACGCCATTCACTCCGTGCATACCTAAAATGCTCCAGCCGTTCGGGTAAAGCTTTTCGTGCAAATGGAGTAGCTCTTTCAGCGTTCGATTATTACGGAGTGGGGTAAAAAGTTCCACCTCGCAGATGGAAGATTTTGGAGTGAGCCTGCGTAGTTTGAGAATCGAGCGAGAAGTGTCATTTTCGATTTTCATTTTGTGTCTTGTTTCTTGAGAATTTGAATTTTGTTTGGGTCATATGCATAAATTTTGTGGCCATGTGTAGTCCAAGATTATAAAAATATGGAAATAAGTAAATATCCGCATGGTCCTGTTGTAGACGAGGCAGATAACCCCGTTATATTTGATTGGTCACAGGTACTATGTAACAACCCACATAACACAATACAATCCTATAGATATCCTGAGGATATCAACCAAGGATAATAGTAATTATCTTAGGGATATCCAAAAACCAGAGAGGGACATTCATGGGATATCCAGATGACACAAAAAAGGTTATCTTCATGGCATCCCCAGACAAGCTTTTTAGGATTATTTGGGATATATTTAGGATAATATAGGGATGAGGTTGGGCGCATTATAGAATATTTTTAGGACATTCCACTAGGACTGTTATTTGGCAATTGAAGAGGCGCCTCGAATAACGTTGTTACCGACGTTTTCCCGATATCGAGATTATAGTGGAATAACGTTGTATATGAAGGAACAAACACGATGCCAGAGTCAGTTTGGTTAAATTTCGTATCGTAGGGAGGGGATACGACAGCAAGTGAACACGTGAGTGGAAAAAAGGTTGTATATTCGTTTAGCATGGCCGACGGACAGAGCGTTGTTCTTACACCAAGTGCGGTAAAATCCCTATATAAGACTAAAAAACGTAAAATAAACCCCGAAAACTGGACGGACAACAAAAGAAGAGTGTTAGAAAACGCGAAACAGCCCATTTACCAAATGGAATAACGTTGTAAGTGCAAAATATACAACGTTATTCCATTTACAATGCAAAAAAATTGCAACAACTACCCAGCCTATAGAATAAAATATTCGTTTTGCTTATTTTATTTTAAATTTATATAATTGTGTCACAACTAAATCATAAAAAAATCTAATATTATTTTAAGCATCTAATTAAACGTTTTTTTCCTCTCCTGTAAAAATTCATTTTGGCACTTACAACGTTATTCGAGGCGCCTCTTCAATTATTGTCGAAAGGGCTTTATTTGAAATCCGTGTCAATCTTTCATATGTGAATTTGCGTCATTTTAACGTTACGTCGGAATGTTTTTATTTGAAATATATTTGATGACGTCAAAATGACACAAAATTCACGTGTGAAAGATTTGCACTCATTTCAAATAAAGCTCCCCCAGAGTCTGATGGTGAATAAATCGCTAAATAAGACAATAAACGTGTCAATATTATGAGCTCTAGTATTTTAGTTTAAGTATTCAGGTTGCTGCTAAATTTTAAGGTATATATATATTTTTTGAAGGTAACTTAACTTGTTTAAATTTAATAATATTATTCAAGGAATCAAGGAATAACATAGTCTTAGTTTTACCGATCCTATATTTTTTAAAGATATTATCGAGATAGACAATTAAATTGATTTATTATTATCTAATCATTTTGTTCAATAACCTCTTCTGGCGTATTAGGAGGGCCTTCCTGTTTTTTATGGGCTCTTGCTGGAGCATGTCTAAGCCAATCCTTGAATTTTTTTTCTATATCGTTTTCAGTACAATGTATTAAAGATTTGACATTT
Source organism: Pissodes strobi (assembly GCA_016904865.1). Classification (NCBI taxonomy): domain Eukaryota; kingdom Metazoa; phylum Arthropoda; class Insecta; order Coleoptera; family Curculionidae; genus Pissodes; species Pissodes strobi. The sequence continues at coordinate 28,687 of JAEQML010058866.1, forward strand.
CTAGAAGCATCTAAAAATTTAATTTAGTTAATTTTATATTCTACTTTCCTTATGCTTTAAAAGCTTTTTAGTTCCTTTTATGATTTTATTAAGCTTAGGCTTAAGGCTAATTTCTGGAAAACAATGTGACACAAAATCAGTGCAAATTAATGAATGACCTATTTTAGGTTGAAGCAAGGGTTAAAGTAAACTTTTGTTATCTATAAACTTTTAATACAGAAAAATAGTTTTTTATTATGGTGTATACCAAACACTTTATTTTCAAAATTTTAATTAAAAAATTAACCCAACTTGAATAACTGCTGAAAGTACAATCACAGCTCTTTGAGATGGCAGTTATAATGAGAAAAAAATAAAATAAGATGCTTACCTTTTAATGCCTTGGCAATTAGAAACTGACCTATTGGGCTTTTGCCTTAATGTCCTGTAAAGGAATATTTTGCAGCCACTTCATTTGCTACAAGACGACCCATAACTCGTTTGATAAATTCATAAGGGAAATCCCCACCTATACGTGATACGAAATTTACCTGAAAAATAATATTTTTAGGTGTTTTCCTGTGAGAGTTTTCTCAAAGATGTATATTAAGTAATAAGAATATTAACTTAATCTTCTGATATAAATAAAGGTAACTTACGAATTTTAAATAATTCTCCTTGTTTTCAAGAGTTTTCTCAAACTCTTCCAATGATTCAGTTGTTTCAAATGGGAAGTTGTATACTGCTTCTTCATTGGAGGCAGCTGCAGATGGGTGCATTGGTACAGTGATGTTAGTTTCCATCTGTA
>JAEQML010058867.1:0-29472 GCA_016904865.1 Pissodes strobi
GTAAAAATGGTCGAAATTGCGCCAGAAGGAAGGTTGCTCATCTACTGTCGTCCAAAATGGCGATTTTCCGTTTTCGAAATTGATGGGGCCCGATTAGGGGAAAGGGGTTCGTCGGATCGAAAATCACGCAGAACAATCAAATGCGTGAGGTTGCTCTTTGGAGGGTCTCGTTCGCCCATCACCAAAATTTGACCTCGTCCGGCTCCTATCGCGGAACCTATTCGTGGTAGGTTCCTGCCGACGTCAGATTCGAACTCGGCATCGTCGAAACCCCGCCTAGCCCGAATTTGAACCCATTCGGACGTCAAATCCCCTCGGCTCCTAAATGAGCCCCTAGGTCCCCAAAAAAAATTTTTTTTCGTGTATAGGACCGCCCGCCGAACAAAATTGACCAAAACTATGATTTTCATCGTCGCAAAATATCGGCCCCTAAATAGAGCCCCTAGGTTCACAAATATTTTTAACGGTTTAAGGGGCGCCCGCCGAACATACCTGTCGAACGTCAACTCTTTCGGACGTCAAATCGCCTTTTTTTTCTTTCGCACAGCCTCGCCCCTAGGGGCCTCGACTTTCTCATGTCCAGATTCGGTCGTCTCATCACCGAAAACCCCCGATGGCTGATTTTTGTCGAACTCGGACTTGCCTAATTCTTTTCAATTTTAACTTTTTGAGCATGCGGAAGCTCGGGAGACAAAGTGGACGTTGGCTCTCTAGACTCTTCTAGTTTACACTACAAACATAAGAGATACCTTTAATTTTTTATTTCATCAACAACGTCAAGCTAACAATGATTTATAAAAATGGAGTAATATTAAGTGAAATGAATATTAATAGTACACTTATTACAATTATGAACATTATTTACAAAATTTGGATAAATGTTTTCTCGTTTTTTTCTCAATTTGTATGGAATGTTCGCATAAATTCTCCATCTCTAACAAAGTTTTCTGTTACTCTTAAAGTACTGCAGGAGACTTCTAGCTTCGTTATATTGTACAAAATTTAATTTGCAACTTTCTTTTTATTTTTGACGCTTTCGGCTACATAACTTTTCGCAATGGTTGCAGATTTCCATCTCCCATGTCGCTTGAGAGCTAAGACATCAACTTCAGAATTTGCTAATAAGGAGGCCTACGTTCTTCTAAGGGAGTATCCAGTACTCAGCTTAAAATTCTCAAAGTTCAGAAATTTCGCAATTTTACTTGGAATTGAAGATATCGTGTATTTCCCGACAGGCTGATTTAAGCAATTTCCATTTTGATATCGCATGAAGAAGCGAGGATTAAAATTCGGCATGTGACGTCTTATATGAATGTAATTTTGAACTATTTTGAAACAACAAACCTTCTGATCGTCACGTGCCATTCCATTTTTGGAGTTAGGAATAACTTCATGCCTTAATTCAACATTGTCCATTTTCATCACACATAGTTCATTAGAACGGCACGCTCCAGCAATTCCCATTATCATTACAACCTTCATCATTAAATGAGTATCATCTGGGGCTTCAAATAGGAATTTATTCACATTTTCCCTGTCAAACACATCGAATTTTTTAGGTTTTTACCCGTCATTTCTTCTTTTTAAAAATGCTCGAAGCTTAGGATACTTGGAAATATCTATGTTTTCCTCCATGAAAAGGGTGGACTTCAACATGGAATATTCACACCATAAGCTTGATGGAGACTTTAATGCAGCAAATTTTTCGTGAAAGTACGCCAAAAGCACGGTTTCTGAAATTACAGTAGCAGTCTTTGTTTGGCACCATTTCTTGAACTATTGATACGTTGCTTCATACCTCTTCCTCGATTTTTCTGGCAGCAGCAACAGACAAGCGATATTTGCTGATTCTTCTACATCCATTTGGTTATTATACAAATCAATAATTTCTATTTTTCACAATTTTCAATAATAAACTGCCAGTTTGACGTAATTGGTAAAATAAGAATGTTTATGACGCTATAGAAACCGGCCAGAGCTGTCTTCATAATTTCATGCGAAAAGGATCGAATTAAATTAAAAAAATCCAAGAATAAATTCTGTAGGGAGGAGAAAAAATCTTATATACTCCACGGGATATATAATAGTCTCGAACTACATTGTCAGTCCTCGCTATCGCTCGGGCACAAAATCGTCCTCGACTAGTAAATGTCACTTACATCCCTTATAGTATAAATAACCATTTATAATAATGGTTTATAATTAAAATTCATGGTTAAGTTCAAACTTTCCACTGTTTTTTAACTCGGACGAGTCGGACGATAGTTAGTTAGGTTCAGACCCCGATGCTTGAAGAGATGCGCCATATCTTTATAAAAAAATACTTTATAACCTTTAGCTCAATTTTATAGCAACACTTCTTATGGGTTTTTTTTTCATTGTTTTATCCAACCATGCTGTCGCTACTTGATCCAGACCTTCTCGATGGTTGGTGGTTGGTCCAGTACATTGAATAAGGTTTGTCCATTTGATGCAATGCAAGAGATTTGTCCACTAGGTATCGTATATATTTCATATCTATATGTAAAGAATCAAATTGCCAACGTTAGAGCTTTCATAAAAATATTTTCCATATTTGTATAAATAATCATAAGATCTTAATCAAGATGCTTAAAAGATTCGTTTAGGTTGAAAGTCATTCTACATTTATATTGTCACTTTTAATAAATATTGTCGGTCTTGAGATTAACGGTGCAATTTAAATTATTTATAGGTGGGCTTGCGTTACTTTGTATAATACATTTTTAGTGTCACGACTGGTATGACATAACGCCACGCCTTGTATAGCGTGCAGGTTTTTACTGACGGGTGTTTTTGTTTGGCACAACTCTGGGCGGAATCATAAGTGCTAGCTCGCTCGAACACCTTCCGTAGTAGTATCGATACTAAAGAGATAGGTCCGCCACTTGTCTTCGATGTTCAAGGCTATCAAGGTCTTTAGTCAAACCTGGGTCATCTACAAGACGGATTGCTCTTCTCTGTATCGAGTCTAGTATCTTAAGCAAGTATTTGCGTGCCGAGCTCCACAGAACAGTATTCCAGGGATGGTCTTATCTGGGCCCTATAGAGAGTAAGAGCTGATGAGGTGTATACAACTTTTTTGCTCCTTAGAGTGCTCCAAGCTTTTGTGCTGCTGTCTTGGCGATTTTGGTGACCTGATTACGCCAAGACATGTTGTCTTCTACGTTGATGCCCAACAAGCTTATGGATGAGCCCAGGGTCAGTGTTTGTTCTGTCATTGATAAGTCAGGTCCTGCGGTGTTTGTTATTTTTGAGAAGACAGCTGCTTGAGTCTTTCCTGCGTTAAACTGAACATTGTTTTCCTCACCGCATTCCACGATTACATTCGTATCCTCATTGATGGCAGCAAACTGATTTTCTTACTCGTGTTGGGAACGAGTCATTGGAGTCCGCGACATAATGGGGATATAAGAGTACTGTCGTCCGCAAAGCTGTAAACAGAATTGTTTTCCCTGTCTAAGAGGTCGTTGATATAGAGCAGAAACTATGCGAGGAACTCCGACATTGATTTTAAAGTCCTCCGAGAGATTTCCATCAATACCAACTCGGATCCTTCAACCCTTTAAGAAATTGGATAGCCATAGAAGCAGTGCTGGTGGTAGTCCATATTCTGTCAATTTGCTTAACCTGCACCCTATCAAATGCTTTGGATATGTCGAGAACCATTGCACAAAATTCGCCTCGACGGCTTTGGTCCGCAGATAGGTCACGTAAGTCAGGAGATCTCCCGTTGATTTATGCTTGCGCTTATGATGTCTGCCGATTCGAGATATTCTTAGAGTTTTTTGTTGATCAGTTTCTCCACGGCTTTGGACATAATGAGAACTAAGGCAATTGGACAGTAGTTATGTGGAATCGTTTTTTACCTTTCTTCGGGATTGGTTGCACCCGAGCGCATTTCCAGATACAAGGAAAGCATGCAGTTCAGCAGCACATTTCTTAAGCACTATTGGTGAAACACCATCTGGTCCTGTGGTCTTGCTAGTGTCTAGGCTTTTGAGTATTCGTTTCACTTCGCGTTGACGAAATACCAGACCTGGTATTCTGGAATTCACTCTCGGGATAGTTGGGAGTGTCTTTCTTTCAGGATCTAAGGTAGAATTTGGTCAGTGGTGGGATTGAAGTCTTGGAAAAACCCTGATTGAAAGCTTTGGCAACTGACCAAAAGGATCTTGATCCGTTAGGACAGTTGAGAAGCTTGATCTTGATCTACTTGTTATACCCCTCCTTGCTCTCGTCAATGGTCCGCTTACGCTGGATTCCAGTTGTAAGGAATATATTCCGATTTTCGGTTGTCGGATTTCAGCGCCATTTCCGGCATGCGACATTTTTAGCATTGACCGCACTTTGGCAGTTTTTCCCAGACCATGGTTTTCTGTTTGAGATACGTGTCATGGAGGAGGTGATGAAAGCTTCCATACCAGCTAGGATGACTTGAGTTATATCATCAGCACATATTTGTAATGCGATGACAATTGTGTTATTTATTAAATTTATTTCTGTTGAAGTGTCTTTTCAAACTTTTACGTCTTTTTCCAGTTCCCTTACCAGCCTGCCCAAGATTCCTACTATGATTTTCTTTATTGTCTTAGTTACTTATCATTGTTAACAATTATGTTTAAAATTATAATACTTTGGTTCTATTTTTTTATAACACTTCTGCATCTTTCTCTACTTCCTACTACTCTATTTAACTTCTTATGTGTTTTGCTCTGATTTTCTCTATCTAAGGTGCTTATCAATAAGGGTTGAATTTTAAAGATATAACTCAATATTTTACTTATAACACTGTCCCTCACAATTGCTTGAAAACTCCTTCCACTTAATATTGCTCGTAGTCTTTCTTCTAACTCATTGCCCTCTTTTCTGTCGATAAGGACACTATATGTTAAATTCTCATTTTTACATTTTGCTTGCAATTGCCTACATTATTTTTTGCGTAATTAGCTGAACATTTGTCTTCTGTTTAATATTATTCCTTGATTCCTATGTGTCTTCCTTCTGATTCTTGATGCCTTCGCTATTAATTGGTATGTTTAGGTTCATGAAAACTTATGAGCTAACATCCTATGTACTACTACTTAATTTGTTTCACTGTTTTTCTTATGTCTTTCCTATGATCCAGACGATCTTACTTTATTTTCAACATTAGATTTCGAATTTATTTAAAAGAAGATGGCTTTATTGATTTTACCTATGTGACTAGTTTTAAGGTGCTTACACCAAAATATTAGGAATAAATTAAAACATTAAGATGTTTGAAAGTCCCAAATAAATGGCTACGAGTAAAGATCACCATGGCAAACAAGTATGCCATATACCATGTGTACAGGAATCAAAACGTCACTTGTTAAAATATTTTGAGCACCTTTTTATTGGGCAGAAAATGCAGAAACACTTGTTCAAAACGGCATGACATGCAAGGCGACCAGAGAGCGCCTTCGCCATATGTCAGAGCAGAGAGGGAGAGATGAAAGGCGGCCCTCATAGGGATGAAAATAAGGCGCTTCTACTATGTTACGTGGGTTGAGAAGACGAAGTGTTAATATTTTTTAAAACAATAATTTATATTATTTGAAATTCATGGTTAAATTCAAACTGTGTGATATTTACCTCTGCAAATGCTAGTTTTACTAAATTCCATTTTGTGATAGGTTAGGGAATAGGGATGGCATGCGGCAAGTATTATAAAGACACTTCTTATGTGTGCTTCCGTACCTTATTTTTTTAATTATAGTTTATTAATTAAATTGTTTTAGATCGCTTTATATAATGGATCGTTTTCTAAATATCAAGTACATAACATAATAGTATATTACTCTTTCTCATCTGAACATTTTTGAATTTCACGTAGATGGCTCTATTACGAAGCTATCTGTTTAAGCCAAACAAGATTAATTATGGTGGTTAGGTCTAGATTCATGATGTTAGTGGCATCAGAGCTTAATATAGCCTAAGTGCAAAATTGGACATCCTATCAGGCATGTGCTTGGCCCGTTTAAGTTTTACTCCACTGCATGATCAACCCAAAGTGCTTCCTGACTTTAGCTCGTTTTAGCAAATTTTCTATATGAAGTTCACGCCAGCGACATAAACTTAAATCATATACGAGCAAATTATTAATATTCCAAATATAAGGTAAACATATATTTTTAATATTTCATCCCATTTTATTCATTTTGCTCAATGGTTCTTTTGAACCTAAAATTCTCTTAGAAAAATTATATTATAATCGATTAAATACTTTCAAGTAAAATAATTTTTAAGTTTTATACGAGAAAATAGTTAAGGCTCTTACATCTACGAATGACTACCATCGCCGTCATCGCGTCCTCTAGAAATGCTTAAAATCATAGACCCTACATTTTTGAGATTAATTGAGGGTGAAAAGAGCTTTAAAATGAGGTGTCACTCGACGATTTATCATCACCATAAATTATCCGAAAACTTTCGAATAATTGCTATAGAATACGACTGGAAAAGGTTGTTTGCACTTTCATCTTCAGAGCCTTTGCGATTTGCTTTTGACTCATGTTCAACTTCAGGAATACAAATTAGAGCCCGAAATATAATTTTTATCATACAGTACTTATTTATGCCTGGCCAATTTCTTCATGTCACGTAACTTGAAATTGATAGTAGTCTTTTTCCTAACTCTTCTTCCTCTTTTCTGTCCCTAATGGCAGTATATTGAATACTCTTTTTCTTATACTTCGTCGCCGCCTCTTTTGCTTCTCGCATAATTAACTGAAAATGTGTTTACCCATTGTCTTATATGCAAATTTTGAATGATTGCTATAAAATACGACTTGCAAACGATTTTAAATTGTTTGCATATTCGTATTCAGAACCAGAGGTTATTTGCATCTGGAACTTCAGGAAGCAATATAAAAATTAGATTCCTTAATATGATCCTTTTCGTGCATCGTAACAAAATGAAGTGACGTTCTAAATTATGTTGTTTTTTTTTTTGGTTATTTGCGAAGCTCCACATAAAATTGGGACTTATGGTAAATTTTACAAACGCCATCGACAGTCAATGATGGGAAAATAAAAGGGATTTTTTGTGGGTCTAGAAATTAAAAATATTTTCGGAGATGTGAAATTCGATTCTATCCTTAAAGGCTCAGAAAAAGATGATCGGAATTCCTTTTAGGTAGTTACATTAAGTGTTCTGGGTAACAAAAGGGCAGAGATCTAGTTGCGTCACTTCTATCTTGCTACGAAGAGTTAGGGTGCAATATGTCATTGAAAATTCATTTCCTGGATTCACATCTATCTGTGATAAATTTATCAAAGGAAGATAACTTCAAAGTTGAATCTGTAAAGTGCAGTGTACGTTTTGAGTGAAATTAAGCCAAAGCTAACGATAAATAAAACACACACAATTGTTAAATTTTATTATATATAGTGACCAAGACTTTTAAAAAACATTTCCAAGTATACCTCCATTGTGACATTTCGTTTGGGTCGCTAACTAGAAGTGAATTTCTAGTACGCCCCCGGTACTATTACTGCTTCCGTTCGAAGTACGAAATCTAAATCCGATATTGAATTCGATTTTATATTTGTCCCGCGTGAACTAAGGAATCCATTTTATTAGAGCGTCGAATTACGCCGCAGTGAAATTTCCTGCGTGCTGACTTGATCTTTCGAAGCGCGGGACGACGCACGCCTTGTTCGGCTTTGTAGGTACGGTTCCTTTTCCAGAGAAGCCTTTTCGTTGTTCAGTCGATTCATTTAAAATTTGTTTTAAGCCGTGGCATCTGTGGTGGATTTTGTCGGCTAACAACGTAGTGATTCCCGTTTTAGCCATTGCGATATGTTTTCGTTAAGTTTTAGTGCTGTAGATACGCGAAAAACTCACCAGGCGACGATTTTTGGAATTGGCTTTTTTTCTGGTGTAGGCAGCCATTGTGGTACTTGACGTTTTTTTATGTGCCGCGTAGTTTCGCCCTCAGTTTAAGAGGTAAGTTTTCTTTATTAATTGCAGATGTTTTGCGTTTCTCGGGTCTTTATTAATTGCATTTTTGTATTATTTCGCTTTTCGTTTATATCAGACTCGATGTAATGGCCTTATTAATCGGCGTGACGTCATCCTAATTAGAGATTAATTAGGGTTGATAGTTTTTTACTACTCGGGTGGCCTAGTTTATTATTTAATGATTATTAAATTAACAGTTTTTATTCATATCGGACTCGATTTAATTGGCTTGATTATTCGGTGTGACGTCAAATTGATTAGAGATTAATTTAAGCTTTTGGGCTTCTATATTTGAATGAAATAGTCGTTATGGTTTATTCGGTAATATAGTAGTTCGATTTACTTGACCTTTCTGAGGCGGTTTAGCAACGAGTGTAAAATTTATCCATTGATTTTTATTTCGCTTTATCAAAGGCAACTATTTTCTACAGCCATAAGTTGCGATTAATGCTTAAACCGCTAATTTCATGGAATTTATTATACTACTGATGTTAGAATCAATGCAATAAGGAATTATGGTTTTTATCTTTAATTTTATTATTTAATATTCAATTAAATCAACTTCTAGTGATTCGTGTGGGGTTTTGATTTTAATTATTTTTAGACACGGGAAATTCGGTTGTTAGGGCTTAGGTAATGCAGTTTCGTTCATTATTAGTTATCGTAATAAGGGAAGCCATCAGATCACGTCGTTTAATGTAGAGTGCATATTTTTGCGTATTTTCGTTCATTGTCGTTTGCTTTAATGAACTTTATTCTCGATTTATTAAATTAAAGGTAGAGGCACGCTATCTTTTTGATATTAATATTGGAAAGTCGTTCGGATTATCTATTTGCCAAATTAGTTTAGTGCCATGTTTTTATTCAAGTATATTTTACTGCTTTTGGTTCATTATGTGGACCGTACTTGAACCTTTCTCTTGAATTATTAAAATTCAGGAATTTTATATTTGATAATAATATGGAAAGGTCATTCAAACCATTTATTTGTCAAAGTAGTTCAGTTATCCAAGGTTCAGAAAGGGCGTTTCCAGGAAAAAATGTAGAAGTGTTTTTCTTACGGGTTCTATATGTTTTTTGAGCTGCTGAATCCGAATCTGAGGTTTGCCACCTCGCTTGGCGACGGCTCAACAACAAAAATCGCAAAAAACCTGAAAATTTAACATTTTTACAGTTTTTTGACTATAACTTAAAAAATAAGCGTTTTTCGATGATGCAAACAATATACAAAATTAAAGTTGACAAAAATTAGATACGTTTTTATCTGTATATATAGTGAGTCTTTTAAAACGCAACATAGGCAGCATATAGGCACATACATCGGTAGTGAGGACCAGGTGTATCAACGTTTATTCAATGATTTTCAGATGTTAGCATCTTTCTATTGGATACTGGGTGTGCTAATAACTTTTAAGGTCCTATGTTGCGTCATAAAAAACCCACTGTGTATATAGTTAATAATAATAATAATAATAATAATAATAATAATAATAATAATAATAATAAAAACAATATTAATAATTATAATAAATTTATTTGATGAGGTATATTTGCAGGCGTCACTAGGGCCTGATGACGTCGCGGGATATCTTTGGTGAACTTTGCACCCCCTCCACCAATGCCGGAAGTTCGATGCCACCAAGAAACATTATCACCTTATACAGTTTAGTACTAGACGCCAGCGAGGTGCAAGTCACGGATAGTCCTGACCAATCAAAAGCAGGACGCTAGCATTCTACGTTCAACGCAACGACTGCAGTGAAGGAAAAATTTAAGCAAGTAGAGTTCGAGAGGATGGTAAAATAATTTTGTTTAATAGATTAATGCTAAAGAAGTTGAGTTAGATGAAAAAACTGAATAATGCTGCCCGTGAGAGGAATACACAAAGTCGTATTTCATCTACACTTCGCTCAAATCATCCTCAATTATCATCTAAAACCCACTGTTTTATATGTGGGTATGAAGTGCTAACAGATTATTTTTAAACAAACAAATTAAAAAGCCACCACAACTCCGCAATCCTGTGTACCCTGTGATTTGATGTACTGTAGGTAAACACATGAAAAGACTGCTAAAAGATTGAAATTATGAAGCCGTACATGCTATTTTTCATCGTATACGTGCAGTGTATTGCCACTGCTGATGCTCAATACCACTTTTATGCATGAAAGAGCTAAACCTCCCCAAACGCCAAACAAAAACAGAAGGTTGACCGATAAGCAATGTGGATGGAGAAATGCAATATATTTTCAAATATCTTGAAAACAGTTCTGAAGAATGCCAGTTTACAATTGACGAACTAATAAATTAGTTTGAAGGTGACTGTCCTCACCAAAGAACAGTAAAACAGCACCTACTTGAGAAGGATGGCAATGATATATTTATAACAGCTAATATGCCTTATATTGTCTGTTTTAAGGCTACAGGTTACAAGATTATTACTGATACTTGATATCAGGAGAGGTTGTCAGATTAAGAAGAAAGGATAAGGATTGTTAAAACAGCAGCTGCTATTTTTGTTGAAGATGCACGCTCTCAAGTGTACAATTTGGCACAGTACCCTCCACCAGATACTTTTATAGATAATGTTGGTGACCTAATTACAGAATCTATTCGAGTCTTTACAGATTCTATAGTAATGAGCAAGAAAAAAATTAATTTTGAAATATGGAAGAAGAATGAACATGAACGACATGGATTCTATTGTAGTTATCTAAACTCTAAATTCTCGTTGTTTCAGGTGATAATTCTGCAGATGAGGAGGTCGAATGAATATGAAAAGTATTGAATAATGGTGTTTTTGCTTTTTTTTTTCGTGTAAATACAAATTTATTCTAAATATACTTGCTCTTATCAAAACCTTCTTCCCCTGAATTAAGAGTAGTACTATTTCGTTTGAACTAGAAGACCCGCTGACCATATTATATGAACCTCACTCACGCTTGACAATTCCTTAAAAGTCACCTGGACACAGATAATCATAAAATAATTGATTTTAGAGGTGTATGAAGTTGATATTAGGGCACCTGCGCTCAGTTAGAATAACATTTCAGCGTTTTTACCGTAAAGTCAAGAAATTCCATTTTTTCAACACGATCTAACGACGTTATGGATTGACCAGACTTGTAGAGTTATTATACATTTTTGTAGTAAATTTTGTCTACTTAAATTTGGTTTATTATAGTTATAATCAGAAAACGCTTAGTTTTCGAGTTATAGTTAAAAAAAGTGAAAAAAATTAAAAATTTTGAGGTTTTTTCTAATTTTCCTTGTGAAGCCGACGCCTGGCGAGGTGGCAAACCTCAGATTCGAATTCAGCACCCCAAAAAACATATAAAACCTGTGAGAAAAAGACTTCTACATTTTTTTCTTGGAAAAAACCTTTGCTTACTGAATTAAAGTAGTTTAGTATGATTTTTGATTTTAGTTTATTTAGATTATACTTGAACTCTTTTATCAATATGGTATGGATTTTATCTGTACCAAACTAGGAACAATCCATTTAATTACATTCATTTATCTCTTATTTTGTACTATTGCTATTAGTTACTGCTTTCAACCATTATGTACGTTTATTTTGCGGTGCCAAACTCTGTCCGAATTATTGGACTGCTTATTTCCTCTTTCTAACGCGGGGATCTCCAGTTTGGTTCGTAACGCACTTGGTGGCGCCGAATGAATCTTTCCCCGGTTAATTGAGTAGCAGGAAAAATGCGCGCTCACTTTACAACTTGCTACAAGATCTTGCATTCCGACCTTGCCAGGTGTTTATTTTAACGGAGGATATCTGGTCGAATTCGGTAAGTGTACAATAATACTAATCTCGGCGGTAAGTGTACAATAATACTAATCTCGGTGGAACTCGTCATAGCTTCACGAGCACTGAACATCTTTTAACTTACTTCTTAAAAAAAATAAAATAAAAAGTATATTTCACAGAAAGCGAGTCGCACTCTCAATCGCACATGCGCATTATCATAATCGACTAAAGTGTAAATTCGTAAAGGCTTTGACCAATATTTTGTTATTGTTTTCACTAAAGTGCCTTCTTTACAATCTCTTTCCACCTGACATAGATCGATCCCTAATAATCCTCAAAATGCTAGGATAGCGTAACAATATAATATAAAGTAAATTATGTTGTATGGATAGAGAACTACCTATCTGTTAAATTAAATATAATCAATAATCAACCCTTCAACATTTATGCCGTCATGGCTTGTTGCCAAAAACCGTGTTATGTTTTGCGACGTAATATTGAAACTCTATTTAAATAAAATAGCTTATTCAGTTTCGTTCTACATTATAATTTTTTGATATACATTTGGAACGGGATACGAATAATATGACTGTACAGGGTGTCTGAATTTCATTGCAAATATAAATCTAGGAATACTTGAACATATCTTATGAGAAATATACCACGAAGTTTCAATAACACATTTATTCAGCAAGACGTAGCTCCTGCGCATAATTTCTATATTTAGAAATAAACTTCTCTATCGCTAAATTGGTAAATGCACATAACTTCATAAGATGGTCACCTAAGTAAGTAAGAATTAAGAAAATAATTCACTACGTAGAATAATGAAAATGTGCAAATATTACATTTAGAATAATGGAAGCTCCAAACTGAGAAGCTTCTTTAATTATAAATTTAAATTCATGTTTATATATATTTTTCTAAAATGTTAATTTAAATAATAATTTAGTAAATAATTCAAATAAAGTAGATATTAATTGCAAATAGTTCAAATAAAACTGAGGAATACAAAAAGTACATTAAAGGTTCGAACTTGAGGCGAAATTTGGTTCAGTTAAATGCAGCAAAAACCCAAACAGATACGTTTACCAAGGCCGGCCCTGACATAATTATGGCAGGCATTCCTTCATCCTCATCAATCGCACTAACTGGGTGTCTCGTTCAATAGCAGCATGTCCTGGTATGATCAAGTTGCTAGTATCGCAAAAAACAGCCTTGCAAAAGCTTGGTGCGCTATTTCGCAACATAAAACTGTATACACCGCAACAGATGCTCTTGCTCTATAAAGCGCAGATAAGACCGTACTTAGAGTACTGCTGGCACATACGGGGCGCCTCACTTAAGCACATCCTAGAACTGCTGAATTCCATTCAGAAGAGAGCTGTACGTCTCGTCGACGACCCGCAGTTGATCCAAGATCTGGAGAGTCTGGAACACCGCAGACACGCGGCCGATATCTCTATGTTTTCCAGATATTTTGACGGCAGATGTTCCCAGGACTTGGCCCGCCTCATCCCTGTCAGGTGTTGCTGCACCTGTCAGACAGTCACGACAGATGGCAAGAACCCACCAGTAGTCGTACAGCTAGAAACACCCAGATCATCTCTTTACAAGAACTCCTTTGTCTGTTGCACTGCATCAGTATGGAACTCACTCCCAGGGCATCTTTTTCCTTCTAATTACAACCTACAGCTATTCAAGAACCATGTATCTAAGTCAACATTTTCGCACCGCTCGTCGAATGCCATAGGATCTCCCTTTAGTGCGTGTGCCACTGCCATACAAAAAAATAGTTTAACAGTGATTATTCATGCATCCAAAAATACAATTAGTATTCCAATTTTCGTCTAAAAATGTCGGCTTTTCATTTTTCAAACCGATCTATTTATTTATTTATTTAATTAACGGGATCACCCCTTTTTTACAAAAGTTATAAACAAAATATATAAGAAGGCAAATACTATGTAATTATATCACATTTCAAAAACAACATTCTATAAAACCATGATCATTAACAATAATTACTTTAACTAATATTAACAAAAATTTACAAAAATATTCACAATTGGTCATGATAATTGAACTTAACCTAATTTAAACTAATCTATGACATTGAATCTTGAATTGAGAGAGAGAAATGTTAGTGAAGTCACAGCCAACACCATTTGCCAATCTGAAAAAAACGGCCCAAAGGAATATTATACATATAGTTTGTTGATGGTAAGGGATGTGGAAAAGATCATTATTTCTAGTGTTTCGGCCTGGAATTCGGAAATTGATGCCGCTCAAAAGATCAGGACAGTGTAAGTCACCCGAAATCAGTTTAAATATTGTGCATAAATCAGAAAACTCTCGATCACCTTCCAAACTCCTTACATTGTACACTGCCCTCATATCCTGATATGTCCACCGTCCTCCAGGAATATGAAGCCTAAACCCACAATATCTCAGAAACTTATTCTGTATAGCTTCAATCCTGTCAATATGCACCCGGTAAAACGGAGACTACACAGGAGATGCATAATTGAGCAATGACTTCACTAAGGAAATATAAAGAATTCGTGCCGAAGACACAGATAGCTCAGCAGAATTGCGCAAAATAAACCCCAATCGGCTCAATCCTCTAGAAACAAGTGAATCAATGTGGGATTGAAATGAAAGCTTACTATCCAAAACCACCCCCAAGTCGGCCATGATATTGACCCTGTTCAGCCCTGTGGAGTTTATATAATAATTAGATATTATTGGCGACTTCCTCCGTGACAATGTTATGCAATGGCACTTCCCAGTGTTCAGAGACATCCCATTCCGAATAGACCATGCAACCAAAGTACCAATTTCAGCCTGAAGTTTGTCACAGTCCTCAATACTCACAATTTTCAAATTAATTTTCAGGTCATCAGCAAAAAATAGTGCCTTACAGTGTTTAAAGCACTCAGTAAGATCTAATAGATATAAAATAAACAAGTATGGTCCAATATGTGACCCCTGCGGAACTCCGGACAAAACCGAAATCTGTTCTGAACATTTTTTTTTATTTTATTGGATTCTACCAACCAAATAAGTACCTAGCCACTTGACGAGCTAACAAGTAAACCCCAAAGCTTCAAGTTTTGATAGTAACATAGAATGGTTAACGCAATCAAAAGCCTTGGAGTAGTCTGTATAAATTCAGTCAATTTGAGAATGTTCCTCAAAAGTCTGCAACATGTCTTGTTGATATAAGAGTAGATTGCTAACTGTTGATCTTTGAGGAACAAACCCATGCTGTCTAGTATCAAAAATTCCCTTACAGTGCCAAACACTAGATGGTATTAACAATTTCTCAAAAAGTTTAGGAATTGATGATAGAATACTTATTGGTCGGTAGTTTCCAATATTATTTCGATTTCCACTTTTAGATACAGGAACTATGTAGCTGGAAAGCCACATTTCGGGGAACTTGTTGTCCATGATGGACTTGTTAAACAGTACGTGAAGAGGCTTACACAGTGAGTACACACAGCATTTCAAAAATAAAGGACTGACATTTTCTGGACCAGAGCTAAGTTTGTTTGGAAGAGACATAATGCCCTCAAACACCTCGGCAAGGCCAAACACAACTGGATTAAATTCAGATATCTTAGGAAATTTTGAGCCATCAATGTTGATATTGAGGGATCTGTCGTTATAGCAGGTAGAGAAGTGTCTAGCAAAGAGGTTTGAAATATCATTACCCTCTGAGGCAGTAGAGGTGCCCAGGTGCATGGTATTTGGCAAGTTGTTATTGGATCTAGATGAATTAACAAATTTCCAAAACTGAGCAGGATCAAAACTCAACCGATTCTCCAGACCGACAACATAGTTTCGACGACACTCACCGGCAAGCTCTTTACATCTTGAACGAAAGTTACAAAATAGCAAATATGATCCATAAGACTTGTCTCTCTTAAACTGACAGTGAGCTATCTTTTTTGCCCTGATGAGTTGTTTTAGATCTTTTGAAAACCAAGAGGGATAAGTCGAGACAGCTCAAGGCACAATGAGAGTACATGCTTGTTCAATTACTTGATAAAAAGTTTCAGTTGCACTATCAATATTGTCATTCAAGAGTTCTTCCCATGGAACGGAAGCAAAAAAAGTGTTTAGTGCCCCATAGTCAGCGTGCAAGAAGTCCCTAAAGTGTTCCCGAAATTGTAAGTAAGGATCTCCCCCTTTATGGAACAATGGTAGCTCTTGTGGTTGAGAGAATCAGGAAAGATATGGTCTATGGAATTCTCAATAGTGATGTCTTCAGTATTAGTGGCAAACATTAAATCCAGGAATCTGCCGAGGCTATTTGGCACTGTGATAAATTATTTAAGTCCAAGGAAATTGAAGTTCTCAAACACAACACCTGCACGATATCCTCTGGGACATTGGGCATATTGGACTCCATTCTCACAATGTCATGTTGCTAAAGGCAGGTTATAGTCTCCAAATAAGTAAAAAGAATTACCTGGATAGGTGTTTGCAATTGTTTCAACCTCAGTGCAGTGACTGGCATATAATTCCTCTGGTGAATCCGGAGGGATATAAACTGCTCCAATGACCATAGTTTTAGGCCCAACATTAATGAGTGCAAAGACCTGTTCAACCAATGTAGAGGCTACAATGATCGGTGAAGATTTAATTGTTGTCTTCACGCAAATCATAGCACCACCTCCCTTCTCTCTTGTGTTAGGACTCATATCTCTATCGAACCGATAGATATTATAATTGGGAATTTGCAGTTCAGCATTATTATAATCCTTTGTTAGCCAAGTCTCAACAATGATAATTATCTCATAGCTTGTGGTAGAGATGTTGGAGGCAAATTTGTGGAGTTTTATTCGCATACCCCCAACATTGTGACAGTATATAGATATATCTGGCCTGTGATCTAGTTTTTTGAAGCTGATGGTTTCTTAGAAGTAACTATCTTTGGCTTATCATCTCGATAAATCATTACAAGATCCTTTTCACCCTAATCCAAACGGCGCTTTAACTCGAGCATGGTCTCCTTATGTATATTTTGTTGCATCTTGCTTTTATCAAAATTTACTGAATATCCAAGCTCCATAGGCCTCCGTTTATGCTTAACTATAGAATGGCATATCTGAGGGCTGTCAAATATAAGGCGAAGAGGTCTACATTTATCGGGACTCACTTTTCCAAGTCTTATCACCTTTTAAAGACAACCATGATATGTGTTGCTATACCCTTATCGTGGTCAATTTTATCCTGTATTCTAGCAGCTTCAGACTCCTTACTTTTAAAAACAATGATATTACAAGCTCTAGAACTCCGCTCCCGAAATTCCCTCAGCATATCTTCAGGATTACTTTGTACTGTTGCAGGTGCAGGTAAGTTTTGGTTCCGACAATTTTGTTGCTTCAGATTATCAAGTTCATCCTTCAAAGAAGAAATCTCATTTTCAAGCAATGTTATTTTATTTAAAAGTAATGGAATTTTTACAAATAATTCCTTACAACTGTTGCAAAGGATATAAGTGCTCTTTGTTTCTGCAATTGCATTGCTCTGATTTCAGTAGGGGTCATAATAGTGCATGATTTAATGTTGTGAAAAGCTGCCTTGCAGCTATCACAAGAAATAAATTTCTTATCATCCTTAATTTTAGTTTTACATTTTAAGCAGTCCATCACCATCTCCTAGATGTTGGGAAAAAGTAGACAATCTGGCAACGTCGCGACTATTACGTGGAAGGTCGCAGGTTTGCAGGTTAGATGTTTTTCTTTTGTTTTGGTGTTTTGCATACAAAACTGATTGAAATTGCAAAGTTTTTCCACTCAAACTAAACTTAGGGAATCACACAACAGCACAGTACACTTTTTATAATTTTTGGGCAAGCTAGAACACACACACACAATGACACAATGGAAATAGTTTGACAAGGGTCAATTAAATTGCATATACCTATCTCAAGTATAACTCATTATAATTAGCATAAACAACATATCATCTCACTTAAAATCGTCTAGAATACTTAGAGGTCATGGTGCATAAAATACAGGATTTAATATTACTGTACTATAAATACTCTGAACCAATTAAATCGTACGCTTCGAAGGTTAAAGGAGTTTCGAAGGATATAAGGATGTAAGTATCATACTGTGTAATTTTATTAGATAAGCACAGGATCGATTCGACAAACACATGATCAAATTACATTGCACGGCAAATTTCAAAGATAATAGAGCAGCAAAGTAGATCTTAGCTTGTCGCCTGAATTGCCGGATTGCCTTTTCGACGACCAGTGTGCCAATTTTCAATTTGACCCTACAATGAACTGAGATAATTTTTAAATATGCATTAAATCTGATAAATATACAAATGTCACTCTAATATTAAAAAATATATTTATTTATAATAGTCTCTATTATTTATTACGTCAATAGAAGATATATTTTTAACCATAATATGAATAATAGCGGCCATAAGCTTCCTCCACTGTGCCGGCCCTACTGGCTTGGGTGAGTTCAAGTAGCGATACATTCCTTGAACTTATATAGGTAATTGATACTTCGCTCACCCCTATATTTAGAAGATTGACAGGTATTACTAATTATAATATTCATCTATTTATTTAAACCTTCTTGTATTATTTTCAGTTTCAACACAAAATATGGCTTGTATCTGGAATACTGCAAAAAAATTCTCATTATAGAAAGCAAAGGAAGATGCTTCAAAGGCAAAAATGTAACTGTCAAGTGCAACGTTCAACATTTATACAGTTAAAAGAGACGATTTAATAATATTCAATTTCATATAGATAGAGATGTGAAAATGTCGTCTGTTCTATGTTCGTTCAAGCGAAATATAAACTTAAACTGTTCTCAATAGCTGAGCTTGGTTTCTTTTTTATTATTCTTTCTTCCAATATTATTGAAAACAAGTAAAATAATGATACTTCAAATCAGTCATGTTAAGTAGTGGTTGTTACGAGAATCATAAAAATCACAATGACTATCTCCAGAAATGGTCATAAACACGTTTGCTATAGAGTAAATTTGCATGAATTATTAGTGTTTTACTTACGATACAAGTGTGATAATTAAGTCTTTATGATTGTTAAGTAAGTCAGTTAAGAACAGTAAAGACACCTGCCGCATGGGATGAGCTTGGCATTTTATCTACAACCGAATTTTTGATATGGATATATCGAAAAAATTGCGGGTAGGCTGAATTTTTGATATGTTGTTACTGGTGGTCAGATAAGAAAAATTTCATGTTGGCTTGCCACTCTTTTTCTCTGTTTAATAGCAGATACTAAGGTTATAGTTGATATAAAATAATATTAAAATAATATGAACAAAAAAAATCGAACGAGTTCAACACCAGCAAATGGAAAGAAGATGCCGTTTAGGAGAGTGTGCAAATACTGCTGCTCAGTGAGAAATAGCTCCGGTTAAAGGTGCCAGCAGCTCTCTACCAGTCGAACTGCAAACTGCCAATAATATGCTAGGTATCACTCCTCAATAATTAAATGAATTTATGAATAAGTTTGTAAGTAAGTAATGATGTATATTAGACTTCAAAAAAATTGTTTACGTTTATTGATAATTATTTTTAATATAGATGTCAGGTATCTTGCTATTAAAGTTCTTAGGTTATAACAGTAATAATTACAGCACAATAAATCTCTAAAATTTAATTAGGAAAAAAAAAATCTACAAGAACTCACCACTAACCAAAAGCTCAGATTAGTTTTCCTAAGTAAAATTGAATGGTACTAACGTTAATCCGTATGCAATATTTCAATATATAGAGTAAGTGAAATTAAATAGGGAATTAATTTCGTGAAACCGAATAATCAATTAATTAATGAAGTGAACTTGAAATCGATTCAATACAGTTAATCAATAAATTAATAAGCGAAGCGAATTATTAAATCAGAACAATGAAAATCAATTAACAAATTAATCAACGAAGTGAATCACAAACCATTAACGAAATAGTATACAGTTAAATCAATGAAATTAATTAACAAATTATTTAGTGAGGTAATTCAGTATGTCAGCTTGCCTTAATGACAATTCAAAATAAGATAAGCACTAACAGGCTAGCCAAACTAAAATTCAAGAGGGTAAGGCTTAGTTATGCAGTAGCTAAGGAAATTAAGGTAAAATTAAACTAAAATAAGAAAAATCACAAACTATATAAGTTAGGGTCAATCATTTTGATTATTTTTGCCAATTATTGCAGTTTTTTCTATAAATTGAATACTCATACTGAAAAACACTTAATTTTCGATAAGAAATTCCTTTGTTTCAGTGTTTATAAGAATATATTTTTTTTAAATTAACACTAAACCACAAATAATTTGTTCTACTACCGTGAGTAAAATACTGACATTACGCACTCTCTAAGAATAGTAAAATATACCTTTTTTATGCAGTGCGTAAAATAAATTACTTTAGACACTAGTGCGTAAAGTAAATTTGACGTATTTTTTGACATTTAGTGCAATTTGTAAAATAATTTATTTTACACACTGGTGCGTAAATTATTTTTTACGCACTAGGGCGTAAAGTAATTTAATAATATTTTTCTTTTTTCATATTTTTCGGTAGTAGAAAAATTTGTGTATGCTTCTCATGCGTAAAGTACCCTTTTTCATTCAATCCCGCGTTCGCCTACGGTTCATGCGACAATATGCCCATTCATAAAAAAAGATCACTTTACACACATATTACATAAATAACTATTTAAAGGGTCAATAACTATATCGCTTATCCTATTTCATGTCAAACCAGGATGAATGGACATACCTTTTTCTTGAATTATTTTAAATTTGGCTAGCAACCAACCGGATGTTTTTGTGCTACCGTATAGAACTAGCCCTGTCGCGTCGGAACAATAGCAATACTGGAATAACGAACATCATAAAACATAAAATCGACACGGTAGCATCTTCGGAGGATACCAGTGACGAAGCAGCAAGAGGTTACCACATTAGTGGACAAAATGCTTGACGATGGAATTATTGAAGAGTCATCAAGCCCATGGCCTTCTCCTATTGTCTTAGTCACCAAGAAGGATAAGACTACCAGATTCTGCGTGGACTATAGAAGGCTCAATGACGCCACCAAGAAGAACAGCTATCCACTTCCCAGAATTGATGACACGCTGACGACACAGCAGGTTCTCATTGGCTCTCAACACTCGATTTAAAGAGCGGCTACTGGCAAGTAGGCATTGACGAACCTGATAAGGAAAAGACTGCCTTCTCTACCGAAAGTGGATTATATCAGTTTAAAGTTATGCCCTTCGGACTATTCAATGCCCCCGCTACTTTCGAGCGTTTTATGAAAGTTGTTCTACGAAGCCTCGCATGGAAGACATGCCTGGTCTATCTTGATGATATAATGGTAATGGGAAAAACTTTCGAAGAGCACCTACAAAACCTGCATGAAGTTTTTACTAGAATCAAGAATGCTCAGCTCTTACTGAATCCAAAAAAATGTTTTCTTTTTCAACAAAAAGTTGAATTTCTCAGGCATGTCGTGTCGTCAGAGAGAATCCAAACCGACCAACGAAAAATTACAGCAATCAAAGACTGGCCTCAATAAACACGAACTGCGGAGCTTCCTTGGATTATGTACTTATTATAGAAGATTGGTAGAAGGATTTGCAAGTAAGCTGCACCTCTACATACACTCGCTAAAGAATGAGCAAATTATTACTGGGATCATAACTGTGATTTTGCGTTTAGGAAATTAAAAGTGGCTCTATGTTCTAGTCCAATATTGTGATATCCGGAACCAAAGAGTAAATTTGTATTGGACACAGACGCAAGCAACACCGGCATTGGAGGACCAGTTTTATCGCAGCTACAAGCAGGAGAAGAACGAGATCGAATACTACAGTCGAACACAACCTGAACGTAACTACTGTGTAACCCGAAAAGAGCTTTTGGCAATAGTACGGTCTTTTGAGCATTTCCATCAATATCTGTATAGACAAGAATTCCTAATAAGGACCGATCATGCAGCACTTGGCTGGATATGATACAGCCTGAAGGACAGGTAGCCAGGTGGCTTGAAAAGTTACAACAATTTAACTTTTAGGTTAAGCACAGAGCAGGGAGATTGCATAATAATGCAGATGCTTTATCCAGAAGACCATGCGAGGGTAATTGTAAGCACTGCCAAAGAATAGATCAACGAGAAGGAATTACTCCCATCAGGCAAATGAAGTTTGAATTTGATCAGCAGTGGATCACAGAGCAACTTAAAAATGATCAGCTTGAGGATAGTGAAACAGCACTACTGCTAAAAACTAAAGAAGGAAATCAACCAAGACCAAGCTGATGAGAGATTTCAACTAAAGGATTTACTTTGAAACTCTGTGGGCTCAGTGGAAAATGAACTTCTTAAACTAGTCTGGGAAAGTGCCGATGGAAAAGTAGTGAAGACACAGTTAGTGGTACCAAGGAGGAAGATATCGGAAGTTCTGGAAGAAGTTTATAATGGAAAGTCTAGTGCTCCTCAGAGTGAACAAAACGATTGACAAGATCCGCAGCATCAGATTTTACTGGGTCAACTACTGCTAGGATGTGAAATGGTGGTGTCAGCAGTGCTCCACCTCCACCGCAAGTCAAGGATCCAAAACAAGATCTAGGAGGGAAATGAAACAGTATAATGTGGGCCTGCCATTTGAACGTATCGCCATTGACGTAGCTGGCCCTTTTCTAGAAACAAATAATGATAGCAAGTACATTTTACCGGAAATTTACTATTTTAGTAAACGGAGTATTTGCGATCCCCAATCAAGAAGCTGTTACCATAGCAGAGGTCCTCGTGAATAACATTTTCAGCAGATTTGGTGTTCCGTTAGAGCTGCACTCAGATCAAGGACGCAACTTCGAATCCAAGGTTTTCCAGACGGCATGGTTAGGAGGTTTAATAAGACCAATAAAGAACATTTGTCAAAGGTCGTAGAGGAACATCAGAAAGATTGGGACAAATACATACTACTATTTTTGATAGCCTATCATATAGATCAGCAGTCCATGACACGACAGGACACCAGCCATGGTTTTATTTGGAAGAGAACTCCGTTTACCCTGTGATCTATTGTTCGGAACGCCAGACAACCAGGATATGAAAATTCAAGAATACGCGGACTCCCTTAGGGAAAACTTACTATACACCCATGAATTAGTCATAGAAAACACGGAGAAAGCCAGTGACAGAATGAAGACACGATTTGATCTCAAAGCTAATTTTATAGGATTTCAGATGAACGATAAAGTCTGGTTATATAGTACGCAAAGGAAGAAAGGAAGATCTCCCAAGCTAACGCCAGTATGGGGAGATTCAGAAACTGTAGAATTCTCTCGATGCCTGGACGAGAATAATATTGTATATAAATAGCGGAAAGAAAGCGAGATAGAGTTAGTTAATCATTGAGTTCCAAATTGTAACGATCTAATAGTTGCAAAATTATAAGAGTAGTTTAGTGTGTTAAATTGTATAAAGTGATAAAGAATAGAGAGGGTATTATTTTAAAATAGTCAAATTGTGCTTCTATGAGAATTCACTGAAAAACGTAACATGATTATAGGTTCGTAATTTGTATAATTTAATAATTTCTTTTCGTGTTGCTTTTTATACTTATTTTACATTCTCATTCTAATTTACTACGAATTTCTGTATCATGTTATGCCATGTGTTTAGATGATTCATTATTTTTTATCTTTACTGTCTCATTTTAAAATGGCTAGCTTTTTGTGCTGTTATTAATATTTTGTTTTTGGTTAGCTTCTCGTCGTATATTCAAAAATTAGCGTGAAATATGGTTAAATGGAAGAATAATTGTAATTCAAAATTTGTCATTTCGTTGTATCTAATATACAATTTTGCAGCACTTTTGTTTAAAACGGACCGGGTTTTATCATAATAAGTTTTCTAAGGCGACTTTATGCTATTTTTGGAAATTAAAAGTAAAAATATTACAATTATTCTGACGCTAATAGTAGTAGATGATTTAACAAATAAAAATGCATTTTCATAAAAGAAAGACCTTCATACAAACATTTATTCACATTTAAATTGTCAATGAATTCATATCGAGACTAACGTCTAGCACATTTCTATCTTCCATCATTATTTATTCTTGAACTCATATAAATATTTAATTGAAAAGGTCTGTTTATGATCCAGTAGCATGCTTAAAAATAAATTAAATTCTGTTATTCTATCTGACGGATTGAAAGGAGGGCTTTTGTTATACGAAGCAGAATATAAAAGTTAATAAAAGTCAAGGGTTCTTCATTTATGGATATTTAATTAATAATGCAAACATTCATTGGAAGTTGTTTTTCAAAAATAATAGGCGGATGCGTATTTTCGATAAAAAATTTATGGATGCTCATAAAATGTAATTTCGGGATCGAGGAGAACATAAAAATACCGTTTTTAAAAAGAATAAAAGCAAATTTATATGATTTGCTTTTACAGTCCTGTGGTGTGATTATATGCTTCTTCAAAAGCGATAAGCATAAATTTTCCACAAATTATTTTAAGGTATTTAATAATTATTAGGACTCATATTGTCACGAATAAAAAAAAGCTGACAACGTCTCAAAGAAGAGTCGTGTCACGATTAGTACAAGGACGGAGTCGTTTGGTTAGACTTAATGCTTCCTTCAATCTGCCACTGTATGTTTTATTCGTGATGACACGCCTTGCTTAGCGTGCAGGGGTGCAGTTCAGGGCTTCCGAGCCTGATTTACGGTAGGTGAGAAAAGATGATAAAGAAAGCACTTTTAGTTATAACAATAACAATGTCTGTTTGTCACAGACTTAATGATAAAACTTTAACAATGCCTATTGGTCTGAAATGTAATGAGATTCTATTATACCCGATTACTAAGGCGCGCATGTTTTCTATGGTTTGTAATTGTTTATAGGTATTTGGTCACTGTCTTATAATTATAGTTTTTCTTAAGAGTTTTATATTGAGTTTCATTTAAGAGCAATAGAATATTCCACTAAACTTTTTAACTATTTAACTGACTCTACTTACACACTTGTCTTTCTCAGAACTCTGACAAACTTATCTTTGATTTGACTTTTACTACTGCGGTTGTGAAACCCATAGACTCAGCAGCCGTGTGGCTAACCGGTACTAGGCTTGGGTCAGGAATAAAGGGGTATAACCTGAAACAAGCTGTATAGCTAACCTAGGAGCGGATAGAACCCGAAAGCAGCTGTTTAGCTAACCTGGGAGCTGGTTTTAGGTGAGACAAAAGGCTGCCGAATTAAAGGATCGGTAGCGTATTTATATTAAAAAAGTGATGACCATTGCTTGCTTAAGGTTCATAATTGCTCCCGTTGATTGCTCACGTTGTTTATAGTTTGCCTTTAATGTGTATATAACAATTTACAAGTTCAAGTTCAAACTTAGGACAGGGTGATATGTATTTAGTAGCATAGAAAATCTCTAATCTAAGAGTGTCTGATGCATGAATTTGAATTTCTTGGAAACATTTTGCGTGGCTGAGTGTGAGGTTAGAGAAGGGTGTGGCCAGTGTCAAAGACCCATTCGGCAATATACTCCATTTTATGGAATGTGTGACTCGAATATTGAAAAGAAAAGTTTTATCAATGTTCTTTATTCTATTCCAGGCTGTAGATGACATATATTACTGCTAGTTTGACATGGAAGTAATTATGTGAAGATTAATTATTACTTTTTTAGATTACGGAAGCATGGAATAGGAATATTAAGAGTTCCTTGAACTTAATGGCTTGTGTTCTGGTCGAACTGTTATTGCTGCTCTGTCAACCTGTTCCAGTTTTCCCTTGTTTGCCCATGCAATGGTTTTTGTCGTAACTGCTGGATCCTCACATCTGCATGCTACAACTGTAGGTAAGTAGCTAGTTTTTATTGCGATGATTACCTAGCTTTAGTTTTACCAAAGACAATTATACTACGAATAGACAATTCATCTAATGTAAAATAAAATGCCCCCGAAAAGGATCCCAACTGCAAGCGAGTTGGGATCCATCGAGGATTTCCAAGCGACTCGACTAGACCGATGAGCGGTGTTCCCGGCTCGACAACAAAACGGAGCGGGCCGCCGCGTACGTAATCTTGTCGCATCTACATTGCTTGAGTATGCAGCCATTGTATTCGGTTCGGCGTCGATAAGTCTGTAATCACAATCACCTGATTGATCCCTGGACCTTTTGACGTTTGAAAATTATTTTTTCATAAATTAACAATCTATTTAAAAATAGTAAAATGTCAGGAAATGTTTGTCAATATTTTGATTGCCGTGCGACAAGAAGGCAAGACAAAATTTAGATGTTTAAATTTCCTTACAAAAATGAGGAATTATGTAACCTTTGGATGGTAAATTCCGGTAAGTTTAAAAGTTTACTACAAAGTACCACAATGGTAGATGTTAGTGCATCTAGTTTAAAAGCGTTATATTATCAGTGCATCGGTATATCCAGCCCATACGTCTGGATGCGGAGAGGCATATTAGGTAGTTCATATTTTTTCGTTGCTTATCTTGAGTTGTATTTTCTATGATATATGGGGTCTCTAGAAAGGGAGGTAATTACCTTCCTCCACTTGAGTAAGCCGGTTAATTAATGCTAAACTACTTTTTTGCACATTCAAGTAGCTATTTCATTGAGTAAAACAAAATGTGATCATGAATTTCTTAAAATCCTTTATTCATTTATGAAACATAGTAAAAGATTATAACATTTTTTAATTAAACATTTTTTGCGAGGTAATTATAAAAGTAAAATGTGAGATCGTTGTTCGAACATCGCGCAAAGTGACCTGAAGCATGTTGAAGGTTATTTTCAAAAAGTTCATTATTCTATTGTAATTTTTGAATCTGTATTAACTCAATTCTCCGGCTGCTTGTTCTTTCTTACTTATACAGGGTGTTTCAAATTAGATGATCATTGTTGAAATTTGGAAAACGACAAGAGATGGAAGGGAACTTTAAATTGGGCATAGTTACGCATTTTAAAGCTTAGTAAGATGTCGTGGAGAAAAGTCTGGGTCGTTCCGGTGAAATCCGAAAAAATCGAAATTAAATGTTTTTGTTTCTATTTTTCTTAACTGTATAGAGAGATGATGAAATATTTAAAATACCTCTTCAATTTTGTCCCTCTGCAAGGTGGCGTCGCCGTCGTCAGAATTGCAATTCGACATTTCGTCTTTTGGGCCAGTCATCTTCCGTAATTCAAATCGTGACATTGATTATTTTTGAAACGTATCACGTCTTTGTGAATTGGAAAAATTGATTTTTTTTTCTTTATTATAACCTTTTTTATAGTAATATCTACGAAGTAATAACCAGCAAGTAATGACCAACTTAATTATGTTTTCCTTTCTTCTACTGATTATTATTATTGTTTATATTGAATACATGTATTGCGTTATGTACCATTGCAATCAAAACGAAAGAAGCCTCTAAAAAATAGAAAATGAAATCCAGGTGTATGTCATCAGGATTTGAATTAAGAAAGGTAATGATGAGGTCCGAAAGACGAAATGAACGGTTTGAAATTCTGACAACGCCATCTTGTAAAGGAAAAAACTGCAATGATTTTTTATTATATTCTTATTTATTTATATCTCTATTATTTATCTCTCTAAATAAAGCCAAAAAAATAAAATAAAAATGTTTAATTTCGTTTTTTCCTCGGATTTCACCCGAACGACTCGGGATTTTTTAAATTTCTCTATATCTTCCTATGCTTTAAAATATAAAACTTCAACGAATTTATAGTACCCCTTTATCCCTTACCGTGAAATCGCAATGATGAGCATCTAATTTGGAACACCCTGTACACGTCAGCAGAAGCGGCAATCAAAAAGCAAGAATGTTTTAATTTTCAAACATTTGTTTTTAGGAAATTTGAGCTTAACAGGATTAAATCCTAGCGATTTAAAAAATAAATTGATCTGTGAGAAGCACTTTAGGGAAGACAAATTTCGGACACTAACACGGCATCGACTAAAAAGCGATGCAGTTCCAGAAAGATATTTTGACAATAGTGAATGTGTTAAAGTTCAAATACCAGTTAAGACATACTCTGAAAGGAATCATCATCTCCTTTGTGCAACACTTGACTCAATGTCTACGCCCATAAAGAAAATGAAGTTTGATGAAGTTTTTAAAAATAAAGAATCTAAACTGGTAGACGGTATATTGCACCTTCCTGACAGAGCAATTACACCTCACAAAATTAAATTGAAGCAGCGAATACGCCGGCAAGAATCAAAATTAAAGTATTATAAAAAGCGGATAAGCGCATTAAAACAAAAAATACAACAAAATATAGGGGTTTTACACATATTACCACTCTTATCTTGCCTATCAAATGTGGCTAAAACTTTTGTATTAATGCAGATAAGAGGAAAATCGAAAAAGCAATGGAACTTAAAAGAAGAGGGCATTGAAAAAGGTGAGAAAAAACTCCTGAAGAAAAAGTCTATATTAGGAATCAGTTCATTAGAAGAGTGTGCCGTAAATTACTATTCGGGATATCTCCTTAACAAAGCTAGGGATAAATTCCAATGCACGGACTGAAAAATTTTAGCCCATAATAATGTAACTGAAATTAGTTTGAACGATCCCAAGCAAATATTTATTTTGCAAAAAAATTATGGTGGGAAAAGTGGCTTATCTTTAATTGTCCCTTCAGAAGAAACTGCTCAAGTAGTCCAGCGTTCCTACCTGCTCTTTAGGAAATATTTTGATATCCTTAAAGATCGGGAATTCGTAAGGTTGAAACTAAAAAAATAAGCTTTTGAGTCGCAACGCTAGCTGGTTAGGCAACAAAAATAATAAATGCTACAGGCACAAAGTCTTCCTTATTGAACATTTGGTAACCACAAATTTATTTAAATTTTGTAAGTGGCATGGGACTATCAAAAATTCGTATAGCAAAAACCAAAAAGCGAAAAATCTAAAAAAACAATAACTTAAGTAACTATGTATATGGGCCTTAATTTTATACTGAATTAATAACCTTGTCGATTTCTTAAAATATTTTGTATGGCCATGTATAGTAGTCGTATGCATTAATCCGTTTGGACAAAAATTTGTGTGTGTAAACTGTGCTGATGACCTGTCATGTGGTAATTGTTTACCTAACAATAGGAACCTGCTAGACATTTTCAAAAACTTAAACCTACCGGAAAGCCAATAATCACCTCTAATGAATAGAACAATACGCTAATTGCAGGAACATGCATTTAGTACAGCAAAAAGATTGTTGAAACGACTAATTTTCCTGCACTTCGAAGTACCGCTTATTGCAGGATAGAAAAATGTTCCCTTAGACAATCATGTAGCAGCAAGAAAAATTAAGCTGATTGATCACAAACAAGGAACAGTTATTTTTGCGCTAAATAATTTGCTGAGAGAGAATTGGAATATCTCAGTCTGTCTTTAGGGATGAAAAGGTTTTTCAGTCAATCTGTAATGGATAATTTAGAGCATATTTATTTATAATAGACCTGGACATTTTTCTATTAATTCATGGTCATGGCTTAGCATTGAAGAACTTGAGATGTGGTGCAGTATTAATGAAAGACTTAGTGTTAGAGTATATCGTAATATTTTAGAAAATTTTATGCTACCCAGCGTAATGGATCATTTCCCCAAAATAATTTTATATATCCGCGAGACAATTATTGTCCT
>MU192378.1:0-14086 GCA_016904865.1 Pissodes strobi
TATACTTTACTTTGCCAAAGCAATAGCCCAGGTAAAACCAGCATGTGGGGCAATAGTAAAAAAATAGTCCTAAATGTTGTCATTATTCAGTAAAACAATACTTGCAACGTTATTCTAGTTTCTTGTCAAAAAATCATGTATTTATTTTATCACTGTGGAAGTCACTCCCATCAGGACATCTGTCTCCCCCTAATTACAACCTACAATTATTCAAGAACCGTGTCAATCAAAATCTTCGCACACACACACCGCTCGTCGAACGCCATAGGATCTTCCTTTAGTTTGTGTGCCCCTACCATAAAAAAATACCATAATCCACATTGCCATTTTCGCTATAAACCTTGTTATGTATGTTGCGTATCCTACTAAATACATTACAAAATTCCACTAAAATATAAACTTCTGTTATTATGTATCCAGTTATTCATATTGTCAAAAGCAATAACTATACATTTCATTATCATTAGCGATAATTATATATATTTATTTCAGAAAATAAGAAAAACAAAAATGGCAATATCACTTAATGATGTGATAAAGGCCCTTCTACCACCTCTACGGTCCGACCTAAGCGACTCAAGTGACAATGAAGAACAATGTCTTGTGAAATCATTCGATAAGCATTCATATTCAGATATGTCAGAGTTTGTTCCAAAATCCTTTGCTGAATTAGAAGAAATAATAAATATTTTTAACACCGACATTCCTTTGAAAGGATATGTTGAGAATGATTTTAATCCACCTAAAACTAAAACACTAGTGAAATACTCCTTGCAGATGATTTCCACTCCAAAAATATATTTGACTTAACTTTTCTAAAGCTGGACCGAAGTCAAAATATAGTGCTTCTAAAACCATAGGAGGTAAGGGAATACACTATAAAATAGAAACATCAAAAAGATGAACACTGCCAGAAAGAAAACAAAAAAGTAAAATAAGAGCAATCAAAATTAATTATAGCTGGTGAAATGAAGATTTTTTTTTCCTTGCAGATATATCAAACAACTAACTTACTACCCCTACCAAAATAAAGTCGCCTCTTGAGTGTTTTCGTATATTTTTTCCGATGGTTTATGGTTAGGTTCTAAATGTGTCACTGGCATATGCAAGTCGATAAAAACCCAGCTTGTTCAATTATTTATTTTGATCCTCTCTTTTTTTCGCTATGTTTATTTTATATTTTGAGAAACAGTTATGGGTTCCTATCTTTGGGAAGAATAAGGTCAAACAGATTGCAGAACTGTGTACTGGATAATAGCCACAAATTTTTAGCAAGACAAGGGCAAAGATCGATTTGCCGAAGAAGTCACAATGTTTAAAAAAATGTCTTATGTTAAATGGCATGGCAATAGGCTTGTTACCCTTGTTATTGTGTATGCCTTCCTGGAGCCAGTGACTACCATTCAGTGGCACGAGACAAAAAAAAACAAAGGAAAAGCTGATATACACTGCCCGTATATTGTAAAACAGTGTAGTGCCCACATGGGGGGTCAGGGGGGTGTTGATCCTATGAATATGCTGGAAGCCCTTTGCAGAATTCCATTAAAATCTAGACAGTGATGCTTATCGATATCCGCTCAAATGTTTAATTTGTATCTGAAATAAATCCTATTTACTTGTCCTGAACGTAAGTTGTTGTTTCCAGAAAATATGAAGATGAGTTTGAAAGAATTTAGATATGCTGTTGTAAAATCTTTGAAAATGAGAAGCAAATTGGAAAGAAAGGAAGAATTTACTGAATTCATTGACACAAGCAGGAAAATAAAATGAGCCGTGGTTCTCGGGCTCCCAACTTAAATTCGTCAAGATAAACTGGATCAATTCCCAAAATATAAAACCAATGGTCGATGTCGATTGTGCAGAATAGAAGAAACTCATTGGTTGTGTGTGAAATGTAGTTCCATGTTATGTTCGGTTACTCATTTCATCAATGTAATGAATAAAAACGCTTCACTCGTATGGCAGTATCGTTGTATCCCTTATTTACATTTTATACTAATACATTGTCTGAACGCATTCTTTAATAATTAATATGAGTTTGTTCTAAAGCATATTTGTGTTTTTCCATCTAAAGTTTATGGAAATAAATCTGCATTTTTTATTTTGTGCGGTTTTTTTTTGCAATTTAGCCATGTATCCTATAATATACATAATATTTCGAACATAAATATATTCAAAATTGGCAATGTATCGCATGGGATAGGTACAAAATCTGCTTAGTTTTTATTTTATTTTAACATTTTTCACTGGAAATCGCTTTTTGAATTCCAAATTAACATTAGTACATGCTCCATTTTAAAAAAATCTTTCGACTGGAATATCGTTGGAATGCTAATTTTTTAATTTTTTTTACGATAATGAATTTAGTGTCAAAAATAGTAATCATATTTGCTTGGATAGGGAATTGATTTACCAAATAACAGCATACTTAAAAATAAATTTTTGAGGTGTTTGATGGTTGAGATGTATCAAATATTATAATGGAGATTAAGAGACTTTTTTTGTAATTTATGCCTGACGACAATATTTTTTTATAAAATTCGGATCATAAACGAACATTTTGACTTGGCTAACGTATCGTCCGTTAATATTCACTGCTACTATTTTACCATAATGTTCTTCATTATGATCCTTATAACATATATAACTATTTTTCTACAGCCGCGCGCAAAATAACTAATTACTAAATTGAAATGAAATCATAAAATTGACGTATGCCGCGGATCCTTATTTTGCGCTCTAGCGCGAACATGGAAAAGAAAATTCTCATTTTTTTTGTCGAGTATGCTATGAATAGTCATGGCAATCGAAAATAAATAAATGACAGTCGTGCGTTTATTACAGTTGTTGCTGGCACTCCTGTTCTACATATGCCCGAATAATATGTCAAAACTGACAGTCATTTTCAAATTTCAGAATAAGTATAGAAAAAAATGTGCTTTTGATTTTAAAAAATGTGGCTGTAGAAAGAGTTCTGTGTATTTTTCGAGTGCAAAGTAAGATTGCCGTTTTCGAAAGATTACTGCGCTCCGCTACGCGTCGCGCAGTAACATTCTTTCTCAAGCGGCAATCCGTTACTTTGCGCTCTAAATACACAATAGTTATTTGTGTATTTAGAGCGTAAAGTAACGGATTGCCGCTTTAGAAAGACTGTTACGGCGCGACGCGTAGCGGAGCGCAGTAATCTTTCGAAAACGGCAATCTTACTTTGCGCTCGAAAAACACACAAATTTTTTTACAGCCGTATTTTTTAAAATTAAATGCACATTTTTCTCTATACTTATTCTGAAATTTGCAAATGACTGTCAGTTTGACATATTATGTTCGAGCTTCGGGCATATTAGAACAGGAGTGCCAGCAACAAACCAACAAACGCACGACTGTCATTTATTTATCTTGGTTTCCATGACCATTCATAGCACGCTAGACGGAAAAAGTGAGAATTTTCTTTTCCATGTTCGCGCTAGAGCGC
This sequence comes from Pissodes strobi, assembly GCA_016904865.1. Lineage (NCBI taxonomy): Eukaryota > Metazoa > Arthropoda > Insecta > Coleoptera > Curculionidae > Pissodes > Pissodes strobi. The sequence goes on from MU192378.1 coordinate 3,473, forward strand.
AAAATAAGGATCCACGGCATTCGTCGATTTTGCGATTTCATTTCAATTTAGTAATTAGTTATTTTGCGCGCGGCTGTAGAAAATTAACTATTTTATTATATTGTACTCAAGTAAGCCAAAATGCCTGGTCAAATTATTACTTGGCCCTATTGAAATAAAACGCTCTTACTGTTTATTAGATAAACATTAGTTTTAGGCACAAATTTATCTAAATTAATTTCCATACAAAAAAGCATTGAATATTATATTTTAATTATTAAACTAAATATTCTTCTTGAACTTCTCAGCCTGTTTAATATAGCTAGCCTTGAGAACAAGCAGTTATCATACATCTTAGAACCCCCTTTTCTATAACATGGAGAATAATTTAAGCACCAAGGATGAACGCCATGAATATGACAAACTGGCAGCTATACGTAGGTAAGCAGTCAGGTGGATAATTATAGCAAAGTAAAAACTCAAAAATATAGCTTTACGTTTTATTGAGCTAATGTCAGAAACAGCGCTGGCAGGAACGCAAACTGGTGAGAGGAGTTTGATTACGGGGAGTGACGCCCCCGCCATTCCGAGTTGCCATGGGATATGGCGCATCAAATCCCATCGTCCTCCCCCAGGCTGGAGAACACCAAAGTACAAAGTCTGGAGACGATCAATGACAGTTTGTGACAAGAGGGGCTGCATTGTATTGGCTGGCAGGAACGTCAAACTGGTGAGAGGAGTTTGATTACGAGGAGTGTCGCCCCCGCCATTCCGAGTTGCCATGGGATATGGCCCATCAAATCCCATCGTCCTCCCCCAGGCTGGAGAACACCAAAGTACAAAGTCTGGGGCCGATCAATGACAGTTTGTGACAAGAGGGGCTGCATTGTATTGGCTGGCAGGAACGTCAAACTGGTGAGAGGAGTTTGATTACGAGGAGTGACGCCCCCGCCATTCCGAGTTGCCATGGGATATGGCGCATCAAATCCCATCGTCCTCCCCCAGGCTGGAGAACACCAAAGTACAAAGTCTGGGGCCGATCAATGATAGTTTGTGACAAGAGGGGCTGCATTGTATTGGCTGGCAGGAACGTCAGACTGGTGAGAGGAGTTTGATTACGGGGAGTGACGCCCCCGCCATTCCGAGTTGCCATGGGATATGGCCCATCAAATCCCATCGTCCTCCCCCAGGCTGGAGAACACCAAAGTACAAAGTCTGGGGCCGATCAATGACAGTTTGTGACAAGAGGGGCTGCATTGTATTGGCTGGCAGGAACGTCAAACTGGTGAGAGCAGTTTGATTACGGGGAGTGACGCCCCCACCATCCCGAGTTGCCACGGGTTGTGGCCCATCAAATCCCATCGTCCTCCTTCAGGCTGGAGAACACCAAAGTACGAAGTCTGGAGCTGATCACTGGGGAGTGATCCAACAAACCCCATTTTTAACCCTGTCAGACTAGGGACCGCAAAAGGAATGAGTCTGAGGCCGATGCTTCGAGTGGAAGCGGCCCTAGGTGGTAGATGCATAAGCCTACTCGCATCGTCCGGTGAAAGACCACCCCACCAGAATTGGGAAGCGCTAAGTGGTTTTCCCAAATCACGTTCCGCTTCCGTGCTGGTGGTCCCGGGTTCCGCAGTAGGAATATATGGACATGATGGTGCTTCCAGGATCAAAATATTCCGGAAGTAAACTCCCCGGCCATTCGGATCTCCGGGCGCTGGGTGGCCCTGGAAGCCCTTCATTCCGCATTTCACAGACAGCAAAGATACCGAACCAATTTAAAATAGATTTCTGCAACATAAGAGGCCTAAATACAAACATAAATTCGGTACACCAATATCTACAAGCAAATAGACCACACATATTAGCCCTTGCAGAAACACAAGTATGTTCTACAACAACAACATTGAACTACCTCTATCCTGGTTACGACTTACATACCCGATTTAGATATAAGTTCGGAATATGCCTTTTTGTCCGAAGCGACCTTTCATGTCGCGAGGAAACACTCGAACCGAACAACCTTGACGTCATGTGGCTCAAGTTCACCGCCAAGGGATTAACCAAGTTTATATGTTGTCTCTATCGCCCTCCGAGCGATAGAGCCTACCAAAGCTTTTTTTCAACACTAGCTACCACTTTTGACTCAATACAGGTCGATCACCCCAGTTCAGAAATAATCGTTCTGGGAGACTTCAATGCCCACAACACTAACTGGCTCAAACATCACAACAAGACCGACAAAGAAGGTAGAGAAGCTGAAGCATTTGCCATCAGCTGCGGGCTTACTCAACTTGTAGACGAACCAACTCGAATCTCAGAGAGGGGCGAATTCGCCGCCCTCCTGGATCTTTTTCTGACCACCAATCCTGACCAGTACAAGGTTACTGTTGGTCCGCCATTAGGTACCTCCGACCACAAACTTATTACAACGGTTTGTGAATTGCCACCCATACAGAAGGATCCACCATTGCCTCGCAAAATCTGGCATTACAATTCTGCAAACTGGGATGATCTAAGGCAGTTCTACCTAGATTTTCCTTGGCTCGACGTCTGCTTTGCCACTGACGACCCGTCAGACTGCTGCGAAGAGATCATGCAAGTAGTCTCGTCAGGAATGGAAGCATACATCCCAAATTCCATCAAGTTACCATCAAAACGAAAGCCCTGGTTCGACAAAAGATGCGAAAGAGCTGTAGGAAGGAAACAGCAAGCCTATAAGTACTGGCAGCAAAATTAGACCGCTGAAAATCGCAATTATTTTATCGAAGCGAGAAACGAGTGCATAATAATTTTATAAAAACGTCTCTCCCACCTTTGACGGACGAATGTGGCATCACGGCGACTACAGCCAAGGAAAAAGCAAACATACTCGCCAAAATGTTTTCATCGCGCTCTACCTTAGACGTGTCCTAGGCAAGACTCTCCCCACCATACCGAACACCAACACTACCATGGCAGAAGTCAAGTTTTCTCACCGTGATATTCGCAAAATCCTTAAAGAACTAGATACGCAAAAGGCATCAGGACCGGACGGAATACTTGCCATCGTGCTAAAGAACTGCGCCAACGAACTAACACCCGTTTTTTCAGGCTTTTTTCTCTTTCTTACGGAAAAGGGATTTACCCATCCTCTTGGAAAGTCGCTCGAGTGCAACCTGTTCCAAAAAAGGCAAGAAAAGCACGCCCTCAAACTATCGCCCAATTGCCTTGCTTCCAATAATCTCCAAAGTCATGGAACGTGTAGTCAACCAGCAACTACTCAAGTACCTCGAGAGCAACAGAATAATCAGCGATAATCAATACGGCTTTCGCAAAGAGAGATCGACAGAAGATCAGTCAGTCAAGTCAAAGTCAAGTATGCTTTATTGCCACAGAAAAATTCAAATAAATTTTATGGACAAAGCTAACTAAAATAAATATACTAACCATAGTAGGGCAAATACAAAACAAAACAAAACTTAATATACACAATAATATATACGATAAAAATAGAACAAGCAATTTTCAAATTGAAATTGGTCACGATTTAACAAAAAAACTATATTACAGAACATCATAAGCAGTTGAGCTAGATCCACAGGAAGTACACAAAACATAGGGTAAAGAAACCCAGTGTTATCAAAATATTAAACATACGTGCTGTTTGAAAAAATAAGGAAGGTCATGTCGGTGAACTTGACTCAGGCAATATGCATATGCTGCAGAGTTGAAAATACCGAGTAAAAGTAAACAAAACATGACTAAAATTGATAGCTTGGTATTTAATTTTGTGTAATTCCTCTATATCCGAAAAATCACTAATCCGTCAAAAAGATAATCCTATACCCATTATAAAAAATATATATAATATAAAAAAATTTCACCGCCGCACATGAAGCCCAAGAAAATTAATGGAGGAAAAAATAAAATCTAATTCACGCAAAACTCATTTATAGAATAATAAGGTATTTCTAGTAGGTAAGCTTTCGTTTTTTCACGAAATTTAGCAAATGTAGAGATGGATTTAAGATGTAGCGGGAGTGTATTGTATAACTTCTTGGAATTATAAAGAATAGAATTTTTTGTTAATTCAGAGGAGGGAAAAGGAAGGTAGATGTCCTGATTCGAATTTCTTGTTGAGTACTCATGTTGTGGCCTTTCGGGAAATATGGTTCGATATTTGCGTATTAAACAAGTTGTTTCTAAAATAAACAAAGCAGGAAGCGTAAGAATTTTATATTTTTTAAAGTAGTATTCGCAATGAGCTCTGCCATTAAGACCAAATAAATAACGAATTGCTCTCTTTTGAAGTTTGAAAATGGTACGAAATTGCTCGGTGTTACAGCAGCCCCAAAAGGGAAGGCCGTAGCGAAGATGAGATTCAAACAAAGAGAAGTAAGTGAGCCTGGCAGTAGACAGATTTAGTTCCTTCGAAACCGATCGAATTGCGAAGCAGGCAGAAGAAAGCTTTTTTGTTAAAGAATCAATATGTGCGGACCACTTAAGGTTGGCACTAATACTCAAACCTAGGAATTTAGCCGATTCAACGTATTTAATATTGCTGTTGTGAAGTAGCAAAGGTTGTTGTAAGGTTGTTTTATAAGATAAGGCTACCGTTTTATCAACGTTGAAACACAGCCAATTTGAGTCAGACCAAGTTTTGATTGTGACGAGATCGCTGGAGATATTAGAGTGTAGGGAGAAAGTAATAGAATCACTCCAAGTTATGCTTGTGTCGTCAGCAAAGAGAGAAATTTTACCATTGATTTTTAGGTATGTAATGTCATTAATATATATTAGAAAAAGGATAGGCCCAAGAACAGAGCCCTGTGGAACTCCACTGGTTATTAATCTGCAATCAGAATCAGAACCGTTCGCTCTAACAAACTGCTGTCTATTTTCAAGATAAGATTGAAACCAGTTCGAAGGAATACCACGGATTCCATAAAAATTTAGTTTTCTTAACAAGATGTCATGACACACACAGTCAAACGCTTTAGCGAAATCACAGAGGACTGTAGCAGTGGGGAGATTGTTGTTAAGGGATGAGTAAACATCGTGAAGCAACGAGAACATGGCGTCATTTGTACACTTGTTTGGTAAAAATCCGAACTGTTCCGGGGACAGTATGCCATGTCTAAGGAGAAATGGCATGAGGCGATTTTTTAATAACTTTTCAATGATTTTAGAGAGTATATTGGCCTATGTCATTCATATATGGAGTAGGGCAATTGAAAACTACGGAGAGTCTCGAGCGATTGCGTTGGATATTTCAAAGGCATTCGACAGAGTTTGGCATGACGGACTGCTCAACAAACTGCCGTCCTTGGGACTGCCCGCCTCTCTCTGCAGCTGGCTAGCCAGTTTCCTTAAGAACCGATCCCTACACGTTGCAGTCGATGGACACATCTCGGACACATTCACCATCAACGCGGGCGTGCCTCAGGGTGCAATACTTTCACCAACTCTGTTCCTCATCTATATTAATGACCTGCTGATCGAAACGAATAATCCTGTTTACAGTTTTGCAGATGACAGTACCCTTGTCTCCCACTTTAGATCAGAAAAACCCTTACCAGCGACTGAGACTCATCACCGCAGACAGGAGCAGATTTCAGCAATTAATCAAGGCTTGGAGAAAGTTCAAACTTGGGGCGACCGAAATTTGGTCCAGTTCAATGCAGCAAAGACCCAAGCAGCAACGTTTACTAAGAGGGCCAATACAGCGGGCCCTGACATCATTATGGCAGGATCGACCATTCCTTCATCGTCGTCAATCGGGCTGCTGGGTGTCTCGGTCAACAGCAATATGTCATGGCATGACCATGTTGCTAACATCGCAAAATCAGCCTCCCAGAAGCTTGGTGCGCTATTTCGCAACAAAAAACTCTATGCACCGCAGCAGTTGCTCTTGCTGTACAAAGCGCAAATAAGACCGTGCTTAGAATATTGCTCACATATCTGGGGTGCCGCACCAATGCATACCCTAAAGCTGCTGGATTCCATTCAGAAGAGGGCTGTGCGTCTCGTCGGCGATCCGGAGTTGACCCGGAATCTGGATAGTCTGGAACATCGCAGACATGTGGCCGAGATGTCTCTATTTTACAGATACTTTCACGGCAGTTGTTCCCAGGATTTGGCCCGCATAATCCCGCCCCTGGCAACTCCTGTCAGACCGTCCCGACAGACGGCAGGAGCGCACCAGTTCGTCGTACAACTAGAAACACCTAGAACATCGCTTTACCAGAACTCCTCTGTCTGGCGCACTGCATCACTGTGGAACTCACTTCCTGGACATCTGTTTCCCACTAATTAAAACCTACAAATTTTCAAGAACCGTGTCAATCAACATCTTCGCACACACACCGCTCGTCGAGCGCCATAGGATCTCCCTTTAGTGTGTGTGCCACTGCCATAAAAAAAAAAAAAACAAGTAGGAACCTAATTCTGGAAAACCTATTTAATAGCTACGACTTATTTGCTATACTCTTGAAGATTACAGCTTAACAATTGTTGGAAAAATTCCAAAAAACAAGGGGCAGCTTCTTGCAGAATTTGTCAAAACGAAGAAACGTCCGGTCAAGTCAAGTATGTTTGCCTTCCAAAAAATAAAACTTTTATGTGTTAGTTACTACATAAAGGAAGAAATGTACTGTTGATATCCAGCATGCATTCTGATGAGGACATAAGCCTTGATACTGAAGAAAACACAAAACCGAGCATTTAATGCAAAGACAATTTTTAATGCAGTTGGTCAGTGAGCTAGTAGACGATTACAAGAAACAGAGGGCTCCCAATTTACCACGACAGAATAAGCAGCTGTGGCAGGAATTTCCCAAGAATAAAGGCCACGCCCAGAAATTAGAAAGCGTGAAAGATATATGGAATGGGTCATTTCAGATAGCTAAAAAAATCTTACAAAATGTTCTATAAATATTTGTGCTTATGTCACCAAATATTTATTGCAAAGAATGTGAAATGTGAAATCCTTTACAGTCCTACGGCACTATGCTATATTAGCCGCTTGTGATTAGTGGGTTAACGTCACTTTCACTTTATCTGCGGTCAAGTGAACTTACTCCGACAGGTCTAGTAGCGCAGTGATAAGATTCTGTGTTTGTGATACGGACCGGCGCGCGGCGGCCCGCGTTCGGTTCCCGTCGGTGTCAAGACATATTTTTTTTAAGGTTATGTTTGATTCTTTCTGTAAATTTGGGTTAGCTTGAGTTAGTTTTGTTTGGATGCGCTCCGGAGCGAGCGAAGCGAGCGGAGGTCCATGCGTGAAAAATTAAAAGTACTCTAAAGTGACGTTAACTACCAATCAGAAGCGGCTAATATAGCATAGTGCCGTAGGATTGTAAAGGATCTAATAATGCTTACCGATGATATAACTGATGAGAACAATTAATTTGTAAAATAATATTATGGTTATTGTATGCCCCTAAATAGTTTCATATCATTCATTTCCTTTGTGGAAATTAAAAACTTCAGAGCAGAATTAATTTTTTATTTTAGTTGACCTATGTTTAAAAAAATTAGCTTTTACATAATTATAATCTAAATGATGAAGATGAATTGGTGCGAAATGATTTCGCCATGATAAACTTTGAAATCACTTTAGGAAAAAGACAATTATATTATGTTGGATAAATAACAACTAAATTAGAAGGTAAATTTCAAATAATTTTTTTTTAAATAATAGGAATTGAAAAATTCTTTGTTTTTTCAGGTTGAATGTCTTATACCTCCTAAAAATAGTGTAGAAAAAAACTGAATTAAAGGCTATGAGAGGCAAATACAGATTTTATGTGGACATTTTAAACAAATGTTTCATAAAAAGTTTTTATTTGAACCACTTTCCCAATGCAGCCTATAATAATTAAGATCATAATACGTTAATTAGATGGGTGGTTCTCTTTGGCCCAAAGTGAGAAAAAAGTAGACCGCTCTTTTAAGAATAAAATATATGCAAAACTAAACCTAATTAAACTCTAACTTTTTCAAGGTTAGATTGCTAAGGTATGGCAGATTTTATATTAAAACATTTATTAGTTCAAGAGAAAAAAAAAGAAAAAAACGAAAATTTCGGCTAACTTAGCCCCGCTCGATTGTACTCATGCTTAAATATTTTATGGTGTTCCATTTTTTTCGTTTTCTGATGTCAATCTTTTGTTTATTCTAAATATCAAAAATATAAAATTGTGTGTTTCATATTAATTTGTTGTGTTTAATATAATTATGTTGGTACCAAGACCAGGTAGAAAATGTGAAAAATAGATGGAATGCGTCGTATCAGTTAGTTGTATTTGTGTTTAAGCCATGCAAATATTTATTGCAAAGGATGTGAAGCAGGAGGGTCTCCCGATGATATAACTGAGGTGAATAATTTATTTGTAAAATAATATTATGGATATAATATGCCCCTATATAGTTTCATAGCATTCATTTACTTTGTGGAAATTAGACTCTTCAAAGCAGAATTAATTTCTTATTTTATTTGACCTATGTTTGAATAAATTACCTTTTGCATATCTAAATGATGAAAATGAATCGGTGCGAAACGATTTCATCATCATAAACTTTGAGATCACTTTACGAAAAAGATAATTATATTATGATGGACAGGTAACAAGCAACAAGTAAAATACAAGATACTTTCCAAATAATTTTTTTTTTTTTAATAAAAGGAATGGATTTTTTTTTGTTTTTCAGGTTCAAGATGAATGATCTGAGAGGCAAATACAGATTTAATATGAAGACTGACATTTGAAATAAACATTCCTTAAAAAGTTTTAATTTGAACCACTTTCCCAATGCAGCCTATAATTAAAAGATCAATCGACTTACCTGTAAGGAAGATCGATCGGAATTATCCGAGCATCTTCGCCGTCCCTCATTACACTTTGTAGTATACAACTTTTTCCCAATCGGTACAATTTTTAAAGAAGTTATCTAAAAACATGGTGATTCAGCCGACCCTGGCTAGCCGCTCGAGCTTATCGCCTTGATGCCTCATTACAATTTTGGTTCGTGAGATTTTTGATTACATTGCATTTGGGGTGAAAGGGAGAAGGTAAAGACTGGGTGGGTTTGTAATGAGGGACGGCGAAGATGCTCGGATAATTCCGATCGATCTTCCTTACAGGTAAGTCGATTGATCTTTTAATTATCCTTCGCATCTTCGCCGTCCCTCATTACACTTTGTAGATGTTTAAAGTATTTGCGATGTAATCTACATTAACTGAAAATTGCGATATATCTGTAGTCCTAGATTTGTAAGGCCTTTTTATAAACTAAAATTCAAATTTATAACCATTAGATTTAATAACACACATATGAAGGTACATATATCATGTTTAACGCTTAACTTATTTTTAATACTATACCAATATTCTTATGTAATATGATAACAAGTTGGTAAGTAAGTTATAATTGTAGCTCCATATTTATATGATTCTTTAGAAATTATGGTTCAGTAAACAAGATGCAAATCCAGTGGGATTACCCACGCCAAGTTTGTTATAGAATTTTGAGAATACTTTTGATTTTTCTGTCGAGCCAGCTGTCTTCTGAATGGTTTGTAATGTAACTCCAATTCTTTGAGCTGCTGAAGTTGCCCCGTGTCGCGTGCTATGTGCCCCAAAGATTTCCGTGTTTATACTGCTGGCTCTTAGTATTAACTTGACCCATCTGCTAATGGTTTGACTGCTGTCTGGGTGATAAGGCTTTTTGTGAGTGAGTATTACATTTTCTTTGGTTTTGCTACTTGTGGTATCGATTGCATCTGCAAATGCAACGATCTATTAGCATATTTACAGTATCTGTGAATGCCATAATTTCTGTTCTTGAACAGAAAAAAATAGGTATGTTCACTAGCTGCAACTGCAATTGCAGACAGTGGAGGGTACGATCGATTGTATCTGGTAATACAACGAACTATTCACCTTTTATTGACTGGTAGCAGCCTTTTTTCTTTTGTGCGTTCTATGTAAGTCTCTAATAGTGTGGCTATACATAGTTCAGGTTGATTGGTAAAATAAGGTAATATCAAATTAGGTTGAAGCCTGTTTAAGCCACCTGCTTTTATTTTATCCGGGAATCTGATTTCAATTATGTATTCATATTTAAAAATATTGTCTATTTTTACTTTCCGGTTGTCAGTGTGTCGGTGTGCCGTTATTAGTATTAAGAGTGTTACTAGCTTTAAAGTTAGATTTGTAGTTTTAAGGATTCGCGAAGGTACATGCTCTTTAAGCGCTGTGGAACTGGGTAGGAATCCCAAGTAAGTAATTGAGTACTTTGGATTTGGGGGTCTTATGTTAAATGTTCCATTGAGAATCCCTTTTATAACCGCTTCGTCTTTTGTTTAATATTCAATATTGGAGAAAGTGCAGATTTGTGTGAGTTCATGGTAGAGTAGGATGACTCCGAAGACAATTGAATGTTTAGGAGCTCAATAAGTTTACGGTTTTGGTATATATTTGTTGGTGCTTACAAAACCACAAATTCCCCTATTTATTGTAAGTATTTCCGTATTGTTTGAGGGCGCTATCTGTCAATGAATAAATAACACTTTTACCGCTTCATTAGGTACGCTTTGTTATAGAAAGGCTCTCCTGATAATGAGGAAGTTTCGTAATTTATTTTTTTTTT
>MU192378.1:14186-29470 GCA_016904865.1 Pissodes strobi
CGTGAGATGTGCTTATGACGTCATAATACACATGAATTGTTACGTCACACCATGCATAGTATATCCATATATACAGAACTAAAAACTGGTATAGCTCTTGTAATATTCATCTTAGTGGAAATAAAAAACAAGTATCGATTTCTTTTTCACTGTTCTATAGTTTGCAATAAAAAATAATCAGTTTAATTTCTCAGGAGACTTCCTAATTTCCCTACAGCCAGGGACATTTTCTTCCACAATGGTTGTTTCTCTCTGCAAGGAGATGTGAGTAGGTATTTTTCAGGGTAAAAGATAATAGACTGTTCTGCCAGTAGGTCCCTTTTCTCTTGTTTAAACCCGAAAAATGAGCATTGTTGCGCGGGAATAACTACGCTTTTTTCAGAATTTATATAAAACCTAAATCTTGTAATGTTTGTGTAATTTTATTTATACTTTTAAGCTCTCTTTTGAATTACCAATAACTAGCAAATCGACTAAGTAGAGTACAGTTTTTATACCCTTTAATTTTACATATCTCACAACTGGTTTCAGTTTTGTGAAAAGATATGGAGCTGTACATAAACCAAATGAAACACAATTAAATTGGTATAATACGTTGCAAGAAACGAATCTTAACAACTTTTTTGACTACTGTGCATAGGGCTAAGGAAATATGCATCTTTAAGATCAGTTTTCCCCAAGAATGCGTATTTTGAAATTAAATTTTTTGCCGTCCTATGTAGTCTTCTATTTTGCTAACCGGAGTGGTGTCCTATTGAAAGACATTTTATAATCCTGTACCCACTCTATTATTGAACTGTTTACCTTTAATTTCTGTCAATTTTGAACGTATAATTGTAGTTCAGACGGTTGGCTAATTAAATTATTGAAAGTGAGGGCTAAGGCACTAATCCCACGGACCATAGTTGTTTCTGTAATTGATACAGTAGTTGTCTTGGCAGGATTTAGTACCCGCTTTGATATTTAATTTTGATGGTCTGAGGACATTACAGTTGGCAGCTGGTGGATACTTCTCTATCATACTGTTTGTTTTTTTTTTTTTTTTTTTTATCTTTTAGTCCTTTTAATAAGTGATTGTACCATCTAAAAACTATCTATCTGAGTATGTAGTTCTGGCCTCGCAGGTATGATTTCCTCGTTTTTTTTTTTTTTTTTTTTTTTTTGTCTATTAACAAAGCGTGGTCTGTACTTTGTTCTGGGCCATCGGGTGCTTCTGATGATGGTAAGTCTTGATGTCTTGATTCGGATAAGTTTTTTCCTCCGCTAGCGTGAGAGGATCTTCTAATGCATCTGCAAATGCAAAAGATTTTCCTTGGTTTGCTACTTATTATATCGATTGCATCTGCAAATGCAACGATCTATTAGCCTAGTTACAGCATCTGCAAATGCTGCAATTTCTGTTTTTGAACAGAAAAATAGGTTCATGAATATGTTCACTACCTGCAACTGCAATTGCAGATAGTGGGTACGATCGATTGTATCTGCTAATACAACCAACTATTCACCTTTTTGCTTGCTGCTTAACCCTGGTTATGCTTTCGTCTGCATCTGCAAATGCAACGATTTTTTAGCATATTTACAGTATCTGCAAATACTGTAATTTCTGTTTTGAACAGAAACCAAGAGTGTAATAATTCGCTACCTCCAATGCGATGATTTTATGCAAGAGGGTTGCAACAGTATGGTAGTTATTTGTTTTTGGTGATTATTTGTGTTTGTATCTGCAAATACATAGCACTATACCGTTTTATTTTTGTCAATACATATATCCTTTACATCGGCAAATGTAGGGATATAGTGTGCCTCTAACCACTCCAACATAATACACCTACTGACGTGGAGGCTGTTGGGACCCTTCACATCTGCATGTGAAGGCCAATTTTAGTTAAAGTTATTCGCATCTGCAAATGCGAATTTGTAAAAAGGTATTGATATTATTTATTAACATCTCCTGCAAGCAATGTTTACTCCAATTTTTTCCCTCGCCGATGGGCTCATATCAACACGAATTGTTTAAAAATAATGCGTTCCGATATACATCGCTTCCACAAAGCCGAACGATAACATTCCGATAAATTTATGACGAGCGGCTAAATCCCGAGTTGCAATCCAAAATACTGCGCGCGATGCGACACGAATCCATGTCTACGTCCTAGCAAAATTTCTATTAATTTACCTTTTTCCCTTCATTTTGGGTTACTCTGGGTTAGCCTTGGGTTAGTTTTGGTTAGCACTTGGTTAGTTCTTGTTGATTGATCGCCCGTTGCGAGCAAAGCGAACGGAGGGGCATGCAAATCTATAATAATACCCAACTTGGGTTTTAGTCGCTCCTAAATTATGAGTGAGCTTGCCTTTGTGGCTAGTTTTTAACGGTTAATTTCCATTCCGACTTACTTAAAATAAATTATTATTATTTTATTTATTTTTTTTTTTTAATTATTTATTAATGCAGTAATACCAATAATTACAGTATACATAGTCCTTAATCCTCTAGACAGTGTTTTTAACACTGGTATTGAGGATAATTGCATTTTAGTAATAACAACAGTACGATTTCCTATAAACTCTCTAGTATTGTGGCTATGAATATCCTTTGAAAATATTATGATAATATTTGATTTTTGAGTTTTATTTATTATCCTATAGATAAGTGGATCATGATTAAATATAACTTTTAGCTTTTGTTTTGCAATATTTGCATCAAATTGAATTGTAGTTTATAGTCCCACATGTGGCCCATACGGGGATCAATTACCGAAAACGTGATAATAATACGAAGGCATTATAACCATTTGTTTCTATTTTTTATATTCCTTTATATGGTAAAAACGTTCTATTCTATGTAAAACATTAATAAATGTACAGGACGACCGGTATATTTCCTTAGTCAGCCTTTTTTTTGATTTTGTTATGTAACCACTTTTTGTGATTGAATAGTATTGCTTTGGTAGGATGTACGATTACGATTAGACGAGATTACTAGAGAACGATTCGAATAGCTCGTATCGTTAACTTTTGCTTATTATTTATATTCATTTCGATATAATATATTTCAATTCCGAATATATTGTTTGATTCTGTGTATAATTGTGCACAGACGACAAATGTAACAATGTTTTGTCATGCCCTCGTATATAAATAATGGTTTGTTAGTAATTTTTGACTGTAACCCGTTCGTTATTCTAATATAGTTAGTTTTAGAAGTTTGAGAGTATTTCCATTTTAATTTTATTAAGTAAAAAAATTAAGGGTTACAAGTGTCATATTTATTCATAATACTAAGGTAGCTTAGTATTATACACATCATGATTTTATACGAGAGATAGTTTCTGTTTTTATATATATAAGATAACCAGGTATTTACGTATATTTGAAATTTTGGCATATAATCTTATGTGAACTCACCCCCTGATTCACTTCTTCCGATGAATATTGCTCCCTTTTTTCGCCTCCTTTGCGAGCAAGACATATCACTACACATACACTGTACTTGAAATACGATTTCTAGGCATTTTTCTTCTTAAAACCAAAAGAAAGAACCGATTTACGGATTCTTGCTTGTCACCGATCGGTACAAAATTGTAATGAGGCATCAAGGCGATAAGCTCGAGCGGCTAGCCAGGGTCGGCTGAATCACCATGTTTTTAGATAACTTCTTTAAAAATTGTACCGATTGGGAAAAAGTTGTATACTACAAAGTGTAATGAGGGACGGCGAAGATGCGAAGGATAATTAAGAACATAATAAGTGAACTAGATGGATGGTTCTCTTTGCCCCAAAGTGAGACAGAAGTAGACCGCTCTTTTTAGAATAAAATATATGCAAATGTGAACATAAACCTCTAACTTCTTCAAGGTTAGATTGCTAAGGTATGGTAGATTTTATATTAACACTTTTATTAGTTCAAGAAAAACAAAGCAAAAAAACAAAAATTCCGGCCCACTTAACCTCGATGGTACTCGTGTTTAATTTTTGTATGGTGTTCAATTTTTCGTTTTTCTAATGTGAATTTTTGTTTATTCTAAATACCCAAACTATATAATTTTTTATTTCATATTTATTTTTTGTGTTTAATATAATAATTGTACCAATAAGTAAGGAGTAAGTTAGTCTCATCTTATTACAAATACTAATTTCTCCAATGGATTGTACAATATTACCTATTATTTATATTTGTATAGGTATATGCCTATAAATAAAAGGGTGGTTACCAAATTAAAATCCTAAACACCGAACATAAATTAGTGCTCCCGATTAGAAATTTGCATAAAATGCATTTCAAACATAAACGTAAAATACTTAAATAAGTTTGCTGATAACAAGACCTAATATTATGCCAACAATTAAAAAAATAATATGTATGCAAAATTGATATTTAAAATTGGTAGGACGATTTTATAATCGTTTTTTTTTCAGATATGGGAAGGTGAATGATTTCAGTTGGATTTTTCGTATTACTTGACAATATTTTCAATTGAATAATACATATTTCGAGCACAACATGACACATTTTATTGAATTACATGCCATCCTTAAAATCTTATTAGTTTGGGTTAGTTCAGAAGAAAAAGAAGCTTTTACATTTTTCACGTTGGACCAGATTTATTTGGATTCCTATTTGTTCTTATATAGGGTGTCCCATAACTAATTGAACATAGAGAAACTGGAAATAGTGCTAGTTAGTGATGAAACACATTTTACTTTAAATACTCTAAATTTCTTCAACGAGTAATATTTCATCAAGGTCTCTTTGGCTCAAATAACCAATTTCCCTGTTCTAATTCTAGTTAATTTTTCCCGTATTCGCTATGAGACACCATGTGCTAACTTTTTTAATCATAATTCGATGTCAATAAAAAATGTTCTCCAAAACTTATTGGGATTATAAAAAAATGGGAAAAAGAAATACGGGGTAACTAAAAATGGGAAATTTTTCAAAATGTTGCAAAAATCCCGCTGTTAAGAACAAAATTTAATAAATTGTAACAACTAGTAAGAAATTTGTGAAAGAAAATCCTTAAAAAAATGAAGTGTACGTGTGCGTCAAAAAAAAATTGTACTTAATAATATTATTGGTCGCAGACTACACATTTTAAGTCTCCACGTTCTTGTTTTTTTGTTGGTTTTTCACTAAACCTGAAACATCTGATGAGTTTTAGGAGGGATTATGAATTGCATTAAAAGCTGACGACCCAACTTTTATATCTATTACTAAATAAAGCAGTCAATTCAAATTACAGCAACTTAAAATAAATAATAAAAATTCATTGTAAATATGTCCTGCGTGATTATTTACTCTCGCTTGAAGCCTTTAATATTATTATCTATTGAACTGACCAACTGATCCCTTGATTATTTTGATCGACCTGATTTCTATAAAAACTGTGCGGGGTTTAATGTAAGGTTTCCGTAGACTATGGCTTCTAAAGTATATTTCATGGGAGTTGATGGCTCGGTACAATCATAAAAGATTCAAAACAGTCGTCGGGTCAGTCAACGACTTTTATCTCTGTAATCCTCTTTATTAATATACTTTACATAATAAAATAGAAATTGTAGCCACCCTGTGACCGTCGACTGCACAATAGTACCATGAAGTGCAAATGAAGGATAATCAACGAATCGGGGCACCATTGTCGAGGAGCTCGGATTTTATTTTTATTTTGCTATAAGCGTAATGAGGTATAACAAAAAAAATAATAAATTATTGTTTGCAAATAGTCTATTAATAGAGCCTAAAAATCCCAATAATAGAGGTAATAATTAAAGGTAATAATAAAAAATAATAATTAAAGGTAGTAATTAAATTAAAGGTAATAATTAAAGTTTCAGTTTCGATACATTCGTCGATTACGTCGTTAAGTGCCACATTTCTTTTTATCTCTGCCATAACATCTTTTACGGCAGTTTGCCAGTTTTCCCCAGTTAAATTCGCTAATAAATCCATTAAGGGTTGTACTATTAGCACGGTATAAATAAGTATATACGGTAGGTTCACTCGAGACAAATTTCCAATTTCGCCGACAGTTTTTACCTTCAAAGCGAATCCGGATCAATCTCGTTCGCGGCCAGTTGTGGCCACACTACGAGGGAGAATTTACGGTCAGTGTGCAAACGCCTTGATATTCTGTACTGTTGGGTCACGTTGAATTAAATAATTATTAAGATCGTTACTATTGCGAGATATTGTTGTGCGGATAATTATTGTATTACAAAAGTGGGTGACGGATTTTCATTTTTTAGATGCCCCAAAGACCCTATCAGTTAAGATTTATAATAATTTTTTAATAATATGCAGTTTTTCAATTACACGTATAATCGGTTTAACAAATATGTCTTTATTAAAATTTTGTTATTTACCTAAATATGGATAAAGACAATAGTGAGAAAAGAAAACAAGTACGGTAAAAATTAAATGCCCGTCACTACTAGCGTGAGCAAAAATCCGTTTATGTTTTAATAATTGCGAATTTTTCACATGACCTTTTGTGTTTTTAAAGCAACTCTTATATTTTAACATTGAAAATGTTTCTATTATCCTAGTAAGTATAGGGCCTCAAATCGTGAAAAAGTGCATGCTACATTTGACACATGACATCATACGCGTGTGAGATCGTGTTAGTTTATTTACTTAAACTTAAATTTGATTTATAAGGTATCGGAATCGAGTAAAATGACTAAAATAAATTGGAATTAATTGAAACTCACCGAAAGTTGATTGAATAAAACTCGCCAAAAGTAACCAATACAGGCTTAAACGTACCGGTACAGGTTACGAAAATTAAATTAAGTTAAAACTAACCAAAACGAACGTAATTTTAACGACTAACCAAAAACATTAAATTTGATTATAACGTATCGGAACCGATTCAAATGACTAAAATAAATTGGAACTAACTGAAAGTAATCGAAAGTTGATTGAAAAACTAATCAAAAGTAACTAAAAGCACCAAAAAGGGCTAAAACGTATCGGAACAGATTAAAAATATTAAAGTAAGTTGAAACTAACCCAAAGTAACCGAATTTAGGCGAGTAACCAAAAACATTAAAATTGGTTATAAAGTACGGAATCGGTTCAAATTACTAATATAAATTGAAACCAACTGTAATTAACAAAAAGTTGATTGCACGACTAATCAAAACTGGCCAAAGTAACCAAAAGCACTAAGGTCTTAAACCTATCGGAACAGATTAAGAATATTAAAGTTAGTTGAAACTAACCGAAATTAACTTAATTTTGGCGACTGACATAATTTTACCAAAAACATTTAAATTGGTTATAATGTATCGGAATCACTTGAAATGAGTAAAATAAATTGGGAGCTAACTGAAAGTAACCGAAAGCTGATTGAATGACTAGCCAAAAGAAACTAAAAGCACCGAAACCGGCTAAAACGTATCGTAATAGATTAAAAAATATTGGAGTAAGATAAAATTAACTCAAATTAACCGAATTTTGGCGACTAACCTTAACTAACCAAAAACAGTAAAATTGGTAATAACGTATTGGAACTGCTTCAAATGACTATAATAAATTTAAACTAACTGAAATTAACCGAAAGTTGATTGAACAACAAAGCTAACCAAAAGTAACCAAAAAAGCGAAACCATAAATCGAAATAGATTAGAAATATTAAAGTAAGTTGAAACTCACTTAAATTAGCCGAATTTCGGCGACTAACTAAAATTAACCAAAAACATTAAAATTAATTACACTCGTAACGTATTTGAACCGGTTCAAATTCTAAAATAGATAAACACCAACTAAAACTAACAGAAATATGATTGAATGACAAACTAAAACTAATCAAAAGTAACCAAAAGCACTAAAACGTATCGGAATAGGTTACAAAAATTAAAGTAAGTTAAAACTAACCAAGACGAGCAGACCTTTGGCGACTAACCAAAAGTAACGAAAAACACTAAATTTGATTATAACGTATCGGAGTCGGTTCAAATGACTAAAATAAATAGGATCTAACTGAGACTAACCGAAAGTTAATTAAACGGCTTAACAAAACCAACTAAAAGTAAGCAAAAGCGAAAGAACGGACTAATTCGGAACAGGTTAGAATTATTATCTACCGCAACGTCATGGCTAGTTATATATTAATAGATTTTCCTATCTACAAGTGATGGGTAATTTTTTAGGTCTTCATATCGGCACCTTTTTTTATAATTATGTTAAAAAATTTTATAATGTTAAAAAGGCATTTCTTTAATTTCAGTTAGTTTTAATTCATTTTGGTCTCTTGAACCGACTCCGGTACGTTACAATCAAATTTAATGTTTTCGGTTAAATTTGGTTAGTCGCCAAAATTCGGTTAATTTAAGTTAATTTTAACTTACTTTAATATTTGTAATTTGCCCGGTACGGTTTAGGCGTTTTTGGTGCTTTTGGTTAGTTGTTCACTCAACTTTCGGTTAGTTTCAGTTAGTTCCAATTTATTTTAGTAATTTGAACCGGATCCAATACGTTATAACAAATTTTAATGTATTTGGTTAGTTTTGGTTAGCTGCAAAAGTTGGGATAATTTGAGTTAGCCCTACTTTAATTTTTTTAATCTGTTCCGATACATTTAGTTCTTTTTGGTGCTTTTCGTTACTTTTGGTTAGTTTGGGTTAGTAGTTCATCACGCATATGATATCATGTGTGGCAAATGTAGCATGCACTTTTTCGCAATTTAATGCCCCATAACAGCAAAACAGAAACATTTTCAATGTTAAAAGTACTACGGCAGACGTAGCGCGATGAGAGAAATTCTCACAAATGCAGCCAATCATTTGAGAAATGCACCTGGTTAATTGGCTATGTTAAAGAGGACGCCAAATAAGTCAGCTAGAGTAGTGGAGGACAGCTCCGTTCGCAAAGTCATCTCCGAAAACTGACGATTTCGCAGAAAATGTGAGAGAAATACTCGTAGCGCCAGTAATGAAGTGTTTAGACTTTTAAGAAGCTATAAATTTACTTTACTAGCTTAATTTGTCCTTTTTATATTTAAATTCCCACAATATTTCTCAGGTACTTTGAACCTTCTGCTTTATACATGTTTTAATAGATGAATCAAGTTACAAACTGTCAAATAAATTATTTTAATAGGTATTACCTTTATTTATAATGTTTTTGAATTTAGTATTCGTTACTAATTTGTATAACTTTATTACATAGTTTTATTCTTTTGAATCACGTATCAAAAATTACCTTAATAGCCCTTTGAAATATCGTGTATCAAATAATAACCGAGGAAATAATTTTGCATCAGCTAATACTTTTTGAATCTCCCCTCACAGACTGCTCGCTGCTGCAGGTAGGGTAAAAACTAATTTTTTTACCGTGCTGCGGCTTTTGCGTTTCATCCAAAAACATCAAACGATTTTTGCTAAGTGAATCTACTCGATATTATTTATACTCTGCTATTAGGATCTAAAAGTGTTGCTGTTTCTAGCAACATAACCTTTTACGCGCCCGTATAAGCTCAATTGGGTTGAGCCACAATGGTAGGGAGGTAAGCGATGTACAAAATATCTCAATCTTTCGTCATCGCATCAATAACATATTATTTTAAACGTTGACTTATGCTGCTTAAGAATTTCGAAAAGTTTTTTTTCACCACCTTACCTTCACAATTAAATCTCTTCCGCTGGAACTCAATGATCTCGGATTTGTTTTCATGAAGTTGCGGAAGCTTCTCTACTAACCTAGAATGATAGATAGCATTATTTATCACTATTACTGGATTACGTCAGAAGTCGTTTATTCGTGAATCTTTAGTTTAATTCGATTGAAATTCTAATGAGCATCCATCCAAAAATCCATTTTCACTTCCTATATATGCGTCCCTTTCCAGATGGCAATCTTAATCACATTAAGCAGCCCTCCATCACAGCTTGTCGAGATATCAGGATGTTTCTATGCTGCCAAACGGTGCCGGTGAGTCCTTCGCTCAGCCTAGTTTTATCCAAATAATAAATAATTGTGCATTCACTGCGATATTTCCTGATTATTTTGAAGTATTCTCATCTCCAGAAAATAATCTCTGACCTATCAATAGAATGGTAACTTTCCTAAGGACTTAATCTCCATGAAAGTTATTGTTGGAACAACGGTTTCTGCAGTAATCATGTCTATACTAAAGTTACCAGGAGTTTAACTATTACGTTTAAAATTATTGCAATGGCGTGAAAGGTAAATAGTTTATTCAAAAAGTTACATAACGACATGCGAGGGTTCCAGATAAATTTGGCCTACCATGTACATACCTAAGGTGCAAAAGATATTGCATGCACATAAATGCTCTATGCTCTTTTTACACCTACATGCATAAAGGTATACTGTATCCGAATCCTTAACAATTAAATATGCCATTTAATTTCGCTTTCGGGTCCTGTGGTTACGGTTAGAGAATAGTAAGCGCTTGCTTGACATGTGCGAATAATTAAAACATAAATGTGTATTTAAAATCTATAAATATAGTAAGAAATGCTAATTTATTAGCTAATATCTGTATATTGAATCTATTTTATTTTATTAAAGCAGTTTTGGAAAGGGCGTTAAACGGAAAGTATTAATAAACTTTGATCGATATTAATTGTGCCCGTTATCTATTCGAAAATGATATATTAGATACAATTTTACTGTGCTATTTTATTAGAGCAGGCAAATATTATTTCGATTATCAGGGATTAAATGATTAAATTGAATTTCATTTGCAATAACGAGTTGGCTGTAATTTGTTAGTTAGATGAAACGTGAAATATTCTCTTGTTTCGCTTAATAGCTATAAATCGTGACACTTTAAGATAAAGAAACTACATTGTGATAAAATTGTTCTATCAAAAACGAATTTATATATTGTCCGACTAAAAAATTCCTTTAATAAAAAAGCAACATTTCATAGCCGCAGTGACTTAGTCATTTCTTCCTATCTTCCTATGTGTGATCAAACTATTCTGCATTAGTTTTTAACTGTGGGGTAGATAATGATCATACAGTTATCTCTCCAATTTTTGTCTGCCGTATCAGCGATCATGTTCCATGCTGCCTTGCGTTCATACATTTACGCGACCTTCTCATCATAGCTATTTTGAAACTTTGTGGAGATACTGACACTTTTTTCTCCCGTCTTACAATAACAGCTGAATGATATTGATCTCTAGAGCAAACTAATTGAAATTATTTAGTGAAATATAACCAATAAGTGCGAAGTCAAGATCGACAACAGTCTTTTATAAGGTTGAGAAGTAATTTAGGCATTTAACTTGAAGGCGGTTTGGTATTTGCTTCATTACATATATTTTTATTAATCCGCAAAACGTAAAACGTTTCTACTTTTCGATTTCCCATTGGTTTTGCTCTATATCTACGTTGCAAGTAGTTATTATTACTAAAACGTTTGGAAGCTCCCTGGAAGTGGTATTGATATGGAATTGTGTTATGCGGCATTTTGTTTCACCTTCATATTAATCAAGTTATTCAATATTTTCTGTATTCCGGTTTTCGTGTAGTCTTTGGCGGAAAGTTAAACTTAACAGGAATTTATTAACCTGTGGTTAAATATGAAATTAGTGACAAACGATAGCTTATCAAAGACCAAGATAGAAAAGTGCAAACCAATTTGCTCTATCTTTAGCCGTTTAGATTTTACGGTCAGTCAAACTTGGTAAATGGTCGATTTTCAACTGTCAATATTTCAAAAACAGTTGATGATAGGTATAAGACATTATTCATGAAATATGTCTAGAATTCTCCGCGAAATCCAAATATGCAATAATATACAGGGTGTTCCATTTAAAATTTTACAGTGGCTTTTACTTTTTAGTAGAAGCGGCAACACTACATTGTCGAAAATATTTTTGCAATGTAAAGCATATCTGTTTATGTAAACGACCAAATTTTCAGAATGATCCGTTTGAGTGGTTCTCCAGAAATGTCATGACGAGCGTTTTGAAGAAGTGAATCTTAAATCTCGTCGAACATATTTTCGAAAGGTGGAAGTGGATTTCAGTCACCAAATACACTGTTTTTTTCGATCGTTTCCGATTTTTACAGCATTTAAATAAATTTTTTAACAGGAGACGATATTCCCAAGGTAACTTTCGAGCTAATTTTTGTCTGTGTTGGATCAGGGTGAAATGAGTATCTACACACAATTAAACGCATATTTAATTCATCTGTCTGTATAAATTGAACTATCCAGTTGTGACTGTGTTACAGTTTTTAAACGTAGATTAAAAAAAATATATTCTTTTGATTCTAAACGTAGCAAATAGCATAGGTTATGTTAAAATTTTCGACCCCGTACGGATTTTTCTATTTTACAGGTATATGCTGAAGCTAATTTTAGTGCGTTAAGCACAGATTTACGAAAAAAAGTGTTACTCTCCTTTTACATATATTTTTTGTATAAGATAAGAATTTTTATAGAGGCTTTATGGCTACAAGCGCTACATATGCGCATTATGGGAAAGTCGAAGAATATTGCACAAATTACATTTTTATTTGTTATTTGAACATAATAAAAATATGATAATTTTAAAAATATATAAATTGATTTTTTGTATAAAAAAAATAGGAATATAACTGGCGGATTCTTATAAATTACATTATTTTCCTAATCCGACATGTTATACTTTCTTTATTCCTGTTATACCTTCTTACCGATGGCGAATTTTCTGCATAAATTCAAAAACTAAAACATTCAATAAAATCCTGGCAGGTGAAGATTCTTCTTATCTCAATCATAGGTCTGTTGCCCCGGAACCAGAAAATAATACACAAAAATTTTAATATATGGTTCTTTTGCGCAAATCGAGAATTATATTGAAGGTAATGTTATCAATATACTCTCTACTTCCTATGTTTTATAGCTATAATAATAATGTAATTTATAAGAATCCGCCAGTAAAATCGAAAGATACCTGTAGCAACTGCACATTTAATATTAATATTAATCACAATTAAAAACAAATTTATCTACTTTTAAGCTTGTTATCTAAATAATAAAAGTTATTGAAACAATAAATGGTGTTGAGCATAGATGCATAGGTTTGTAGACCACAAATAATTTGCCAGATCACATGATTTTCCGTCCAAAATAATAATTTTACAAAAATAATATTTGAAGGCTTCTGGGCGCGGTCAAAACACATTCTAAAATAAATAATTTCTTTCCCTGGAATTGATTGCCTTTGGCTCCACAAATGATTGAATTTTGTTTGAATTGTTATAGAGCCACTTCGGCCCCGGCTCAAGGATGTAAACTGCACAAGTGCAAGTTTAGTGACCCTAAAGAAATGTGTACCTAGTTTCGTCGATTCGGTATCTATTCGGATACCGTTTTCAAGAAAAGCAAAAAACTAAAAATGAAAATGGTTAGCAAATACAATTCAAACAAAATTCAATCATTTGTGGAGCCAAAGGCAATCAATTCCAGGGTAAGAGTGAATCCTCCACAACAATATAGAACATATTTACATCAAAGGTATGGGCCTAATATTTGTTCTATTTTTAGAAATTTAGAAAATAAACATAAAAAGCTATTGCATTTTGAAAACAGTTTAACTTTTTTACACAAATGCAAAAACAATAACTTGATTCCTAAAGGTTTAAGACTTAAAGCACCATACAACAACCAAAAAACCACAAAAATCTTAGAAAGAGCAAGTAATGCTCTGTTACGAGAAAGATTACAGTTTCATAGATTTAATAAATATAAAATTCAAATAGAAATTAATAATTTAAAACTAAACTTGCAAAACCAAATTTTACCTATAGATTTCAATCATATTTGTAATTGTGTTCATAAAAGTTACTTAATACATTTTGATAAACAAAAACGTATTCATATAAATAAATTTAATAATCTCATTCAAGAAAAATTAAAGAAAGAAATTTCTATTGTTAAAAATAACGACTTTACTGAAAAAACTGTAATCAATTTGTCTGATAGAGCATTATCCGATGTTGATAAGCTTGTTATTTCTAAAGGTTTAAATTACTCAGTCACACCTAAAATCGTTCCTAAGTTTGATATCATTTCAGCAATTGAAGAGACAACACAAAACTTGCCAGAAGAACATAAAGACGAATTTAGAATTAGAACTAAAATAACACTAGAAATACCATTTAAAATTAAACAAAACATAACATACACAGAACAAAGAGCATTACAATCATTAAAAAGAGATAACACTATTAAAATTCTACCAGCAGATAAAGGTAATTCAACCGTAATAATGAATTGCATTACTTACGATGAAAAGATAATGTCTCTTTTAAATGACGGTAATTACTCAATACTAAATAATGATCCAACAGAACGTATTGAGAGACAGATATACAATATGTTAAAAAAACACAAAAATCAATTCAATGACATAGAAAGATTCAAACTGACACCACACAATAATAAAACACCTCATTTTTATGGAGTACCAAAAATACATAAACTAAATATTCCTCTACGTCCAATAGTCAGCTGTATAAATTCGCCAACACACCCGATTGCTAAATATCTACTCAACAATTCCACTTGCTAACAATACTAACTCATATATAAGAAATTCACAACATTTTTTAGAGAAACTTTCACAAATTAATTTAAATCCTAACGATACTCTGGTAAGTTTTGACGTTGTTAGTCTATTTACCAACGTACCTGTTGATAAAACTTTAAATATTGTAAGAAATAAATTAACTAATGATATTAACCTTGGTGAACGTACAAAACTTAATATTGACACAATACTCGAATTACTTACTTTTTGCGTAAAAACTACTTATTTTCAATACAATACCCATTACTATCAACAAAACAATGGTATGGCTATGGGTTCGCCTTTATCACCTTTATTAAGTAATATTTTTATGGAAAATTTTGAATTAAATTTTATTGAAAATTATCAATATAAACCTTTAATTTGGTGGCGTTATATAGATGACATTTTTTCAATTTATCCATATAACGAACATTTTCTTAACGATTTTCTAAATCATATTAACACCATAGAACCCACAATCAAATTCACTATAGAAAAAGAAATTAATGAACAACTTTCATTTCTTGACATTCTTATTAAAAAAGACTTGAATAGTTTCGAAACAAAAATATACAGAAAACCAACACATACAAACAGATATTTAAATTTTAATTCAAATCACCCAATAATGGTAAAAAAGGGGGTCGTAAAAAGTCTATATGATCGAATGAAAATAATTTGTAATAATCAAAATTTCAACACAGAAAAAGAATTTTTGAGCAATGTTTTGATTAATAATAACTATC
>MU192379.1:0-19547 GCA_016904865.1 Pissodes strobi
TTAAATCATCAGCGGTATTTTCGGTATTACCTGTAAATAGTTGAAGTTGTTGCTTTTATAAAATACTAGTTTCTGTTTGTAGAATATAGTCAATTTCAAAAATATCGCTTTTAATAATAACAGTTCCTCTTTATATTTATTTTGATTTACCAATATGTACTTATTAATTATTTATAAGCGGTATCCATCTAGCTCGGTCTGTGGCGTTTACCCTATAAACATTATTCCATATTTTTATATAGATAGGCATGTATATTTTATGTAATTAATCTTAAGAAACGTACTTGTTATGGTGGAACCTTTACTTATTGCGAAAGTACATTAAGAAAGGAAAAGCAACTTTGCATGGATGTCTCGTTTATGAAACACAAAACTGGGGACCAGTTTTTATCAAAGGGGGGAAATGTCATATATTATTATCTGGGCTTAAATAAGCTAATATTAATTTCTATAAAAGCTCAGTTGCCTTTATTTTTGCGTAATAGAACAAGAAATCGTTTATATAAATAATGTAAAGTAGTCATGTTAAAAGTAAACATGAGAAAAGTAGACATAAGGAGATTAATCGGGGACATTGAACGTTATTTGGAAAAGTCAGCAAGAAACTGCAAGTTCGATAGTAATTAGCCCGGATTGACATATTGGGCAAAAATAATAATGGCCGCAGTAAGTGGGCGGTGCAATAGTTGCGAAAATTGATGAATGTACAAGTTATCGCTGTTTTTGGGAAACAGGAGGAACAAATGACGTCTAAGTATGAATGGCTAGTTAGAAAATGAAAAGATAGTGGAGAGTAAGTAGAGGACTCGAGCGGCGGCAGCCGTTACGGCTGGTCGAGGGTTGGCGAAAGCCCAACTCAAGTGTTGCCGGCCGTTACGGGTAGTCGAGAGTTGGCGAAAGTCCGACTCGAGTGTTGACAGCCGTTACGGGTAGTCGAGAGTTGGCGAAAATCCAAGTCGAGAGTTGGCGAAAGTCCAAGTCGAAAGTTGGCGAAAGTTCAAGTCGAGAGTTGACGAAAGTTCAAGTCGGGAGTCCGAGGAAAAGTTGGCGTAAGTCTGACTTGCGGTTCTATGTGAAAGTGTAAACAGAGGGTCGAGAATAAGTGGCGAGATCTAGTGGAAATCCGAGGCAGTCAAAGGCATTCAGTAGGAGAGTCTCCGGTTCGAGCCGAAACCGGTTGAGGGTTGAGGACGCGACGCGAGGACCATCCTAGGGTTGCTTTTAGGGAAAGAGAGATGTAAGTCAATATCATTATATTATAAATTGTGTATCTATATAGTTAACACCCCTAACGCATTAGAATACCTCCGCAGCCGAGCGAGTAATTTATTATTATTTAGGCAGTAGTAAATAAATTAGTGATTTGGGAATAACTGCGTTTTAATCGAAGGAAGTTAGACCTACCCCTTCAGGGTAAGATCCCCGATATAGTAGAATACCCCCGCAGCTATAGCCATCCAGCGTGACAATATCATATAGCTACATCTTTATATATTTATTTCTATTTTTACAGTAGCATCTATAGCAACGGCAGTATCAGCAAATAAATTATGAAAAAAAATTATAAAACAAAAAACAACACTAAAAGTGGACAATCATGACTTGATTGAAATCAATGACAAAAAACATGGTGTATTACTACCGCCTACAATACGATGCATTATTATTGGACCTTCAAACTGGGGAAAAACGAATACAATGCTTAGTTTGCTTGAACATCCGAATGGATTAAAATTTGAATATGTTTACCTTTATTCAAAGTCGCTGCATCAACCCAAATATGTATATCTAGAAAATCTATTAAAACCACTAAAAACATTGGGTACTATGCTTTCAATAATAGTGAAAACATACTTTCGCCATCTGAAGCAAAACCTAATTCGGTTTTTATTTTTGATGACGTTGCACGTGATAAACAACAAGTAATTAGATAATATTTCAGCATGGGACGACATAATCACATTGATTGTTTTTATCTATGTCAAACGTATGCAAAAATTCCCAAACATCTAATAAGAGATAATGCTAATGTTGTGATACTATTCAAACAGGATGATTTAAATTTACGTCATATTTATGCGGATCATGTAGGCACAGATATGTTGAAAATTTTAAAACTATATGTTCGTATTGTGTTAAAAAAACCTTTTGGATTTTTATCAATTTTTAAGGATAATAATTTAAACGATGGCAGATATCGATATTGTTTCGATAAATTATATATATGTTTAATTTAAGTTAAAACAAATTTATTATACTTCAAAGCATTGACCGTGCATCATGATGGCTAAAAGAAAAAATACACTTAACAAAAAAAAAATCTCCACGAAAAACTTCAAGAAAAATAACACTTGATAGGAAAACTGAAAGAACTGCTAAACAAAGACTAATTTCAAAAAGAAAGGATATTAAAAATAAATTAAAAAAAACTTAAAATGGATGAAGTAGCACACGAAAATTTATTTCAACCCATAACCAAACATCTGCAAAACATTGAAAGTGAATTAAAACAACCAAAAAACATTTTAGAACAACAACAAAAACAACCTAAATTACCAAAAAATGAAGAAGAAAAAAATTATTCTAGTACATACGATGAAAATGATATGAATTTTTATAATAGTAACGATGATGAGAAAGAGCCAATAGCCTCCGAACCGATTCCTACAACTTCAATACCTATTGAATTTATAAAACAGGATGAGACACCCAAAAAAACAAAAGCTAAAAAACTACAGCTATTACAACTTCTGTAACAGCACCAAGAATAAGAAGAAAATTAAGTTTTTCTACAGCGGCATCAAACGCAACAACATCAAGACAACCTTATAACTTTAGAAAACTGATAATAAAAAGTATAAAAGGTGAAATTGAAGAAAATGATGCTAAAAAACAAAAAGAATATGAAGATAATTTAAATAAGATTATACACGAAAAAACTCTAGCTGATTATTACGATCAATATCACGCTCTTCCTTTAAAATATATAAAACAATTTATCAAAAATCCAAATAGTCAAAACTCTGATGGAAAGTTTCGTGTAAAATTTGATCAGGATATTGAAAGATTTTCAATAGGTAATAAAAGAATAAATTTCGATCGACCTGATCTACTAATTGCTGGCAGAAAATACAAGGGCACCAAAGGGCTGTACGGTTTACTTTTTAATCAGAACGTGCCAACTATCTATTCAAAAGATGATGCAAAAAACTATGCACGCATTTTATTTAAAACAAATGCAATTAAAAATATTAAATCAAGTAAAAACATGAAATTAAAAAAATTTATTGAACCATTATTACAATTATCACATACTGATTCTGAAGAAGAAGAAGAGAAATAAGATGATGTGTATTGGAATGATTCAAATGAACTTGTAGCACGATTAAAGTTATTACTTTCTTCTCAGACAGCAGGAAATACGGGTCACACTAATGAAATCAGTTCAATTATAGAAGAGCTACGCGAAGCTAATATTATGGAATAATTTTTTTATGTTTTTTCCTAATATGTCACGATTTGCTACCGAAGTTAAACAACAAATAGTTAATGAGTTACACAAACCAGCACGAATTAATTTTAAACGTCGAAAAGTTATTATAAAATCTCTTTTAGATCTTATGCAAGCAGATTTAGTTGATATGAAAGAACATGCAGATGCAAATAATGGATACAAATATATTTTAGTAGTTATTAATTGTTTTTCTAAATATGTATGGACATACACCGCTACATCTTTGTACTGATTCTGGTGGTGAATTTACGGGCAAAGAAGTGCAAAATTTAATGAAAAAATATAAAGTCATTCATTATGTAGTATACAGCAAAAAGAAAGCTTCTATCGTGGAACGTGTTAATAGAACACTAAAAAATATGATGTGGAAAGAATTTAGTTTTCAAGGATCCTATAAATGGGTTGAATTGTTAAAAAAAATAGTAAATATTTATAATAATACAAAACACAGAACAATTGGTCTTAAACCTATTGAAATAACAAAGAAACATGAAAAATATTTACTGAATACAGTATATAATAGAATTAAATTAGCCCCCAAACCAAAATATAAAATTGGAGACTCTGTAAGAATTTCAAAATTACGAGGTTTATTCGATAAACAATACAAACCAAACTGGTCGACTGAAATATTCACTATAAGAAAAATACAACTTACCAATCCAACTACGTATTTACTTCAAGATGCTAATCAACAAGATATCAAAGGTGGCTTTTATGATCTTCAGCTATAGAAGGCTAAACATTCTGACATTTATTTAGTATAAAAAGTATTAAAACGTAAAGGTAACAAAGTATTTGTGAAATGGTTAGGTTTTAGTTCTAAAGAAAATAATTGGATAGATAAAAATAATGTTCAATAATTATATAATTTTTGTAAATTAGCAAAATAAAACACATTTTCTTTAAATAAATTAGTTTTATTTTATTAACAAAATCATAGACCTTATACTATTTCTTCCATATATATAATTAACTAAACAATGGGTACAATATTTTAGTAATCTAACTCTATCTTTAAAAATAATATTTATATTTTTTTACAACATTACAAATAGCACATACAAAATTATATTCTATGTTTTCCATTTTTTTTATATATAATATTAAACAATAATTATTTAAATGTCTTCAAAGTTTTCTTGCTTTTTAATAAATGTCCTCAAAGTTTTCTTGCTTTTCAATAAATGGTGTCATTTCCTTCAAAAATGCTGGACGAACATTTTGGAATTTTACTATGTATTTCCAAATTACATCATCTTTGTGTTGCTTGATAAATGATTCGGAGAGTTTTTGAAATATACAAATAGTGGGCCAATCCACCCAAGTTTTAAATTCAGTAATTAGATCTTCGGGTAATTCTTGGTGCTGAGATAACTCCTTCCAGTCTAATTTGTTTAAATAAGTTCGTATAAAATCAGGTGTTAATTTTTGCTTCTTAGAGATAAGTTTCCAATTAACGAATGCTTGAAAATATGTTATGAAGTGAAGATTAAGATGGGGAAACGCAGAAATTTCCTCCCACATTTTAGAGCACGACATTATTACTTTTAATTATTTTATGATTCTTATTAATCTCACAATATCTGATGTATAACTAAACTTATTAAATCACGCTCTCATTTATTTATATAAAAAAAATAAATTACGTCATTAATTATGTCTAATTTTCTTACATAAAATTAAATCATATTAGAGTGGCTTCAAGTTAAGACTTGCATAGAATTGAAAATGAGTCATTTATGAATCATCAATAAAATGTATGAGTTTTAAACAAACAAGGTGATGTAATTTTCTTAGAAATTATGGTCTGGTGACAGCTCGACAACTCATAAGTATATGCTATTTTACTTCATAATGAGAACGTAGGAATAAAACATCGGAATAAAATATAGACATTATTTTTTATTTTTTTTTATCAATTCTTCTATATACGTTATATAATTATCATAGTATCCAATATTGCTTAAAAAGTCCATCACACGGGCGCGATCTTGAAGAAAATCGGTTTAAAGAAAGTCGGTATGTTGTAATTCGAAATCGAAATACAGTCTTAACTATCACGGCTGCTTCATCCTTGGTCTTGGCAATGGGTCGGAACTCCTTATAATGGTCCATCTATTGGGTGAGGGGTTTATTTTTATTTATCGCTTCTTCTGAGTACGTTATATAATTATCATAGTCTCTAAGATTGCTTAAAAAGTTAATCACACTGGTGCGATCTTTGCTTGAAGAAAATCGATCTAAAAAAAGTTTATATGTTTTAATTCGAGATCGAAATGCAATCTGAACAATTGCAGCTGCTTCATCCTTGGTGTTGGCAATGTGTCGGAACTCCCCATGATGGTCCACTCATTGGGTGAGGGGTATCTCTAAATCGCAGTCATCACATCGCCGTATAGATGAAGTCGAAGGCTCTGAAACAAAAAAACATTATTTAGTAAAGCAAATTATTATTATTATTTAGTAGTGCAAATTATTATAACCTAAAATAAAACTTACTATTATCTTGGTTGGATCTAACTCGCTTAGCCATAGGTGTTGGTGGAATGCCTGACAATTCAAATATGTAAATTTAAATATTTTCAGAGAAAAACTGATGAATCATCCATCTAAGCGAGTTTAGTAAACAAAATGATGTCATTTCTTAGAAATTTTAATTAGTATGATGTCATCCACTTCTTTGACATTTTTCAAAGACCTTCCAAGAAAAGAAGTGATGTCAGCCTCCGTAAGCGAGGCCAGCCTAAATTAATTTCATCTGTTTTGCCGAAATTTAATTTCTTAGAACTACTAATTATGACGTCAATCACTTCTTCAATTCTTTTTTCCAAAAAAACCTTACAGTATGATGATGTCATCCTCTTAGGCGAAGTTAGACAAGTGGATGATGTCACTTCTTCGATATGATGATGATTACGTCATCTACTTCTTCGGATAGACCCTCTGGTTCTTCCAAGTTCAATGCTGAAGACTTGATCATGTCTTCAGACCCTGATGGACACATGCCATCGAGTGTCATAGAACAACGCCTGTATTACTACTGATGATGTTAAGCGGTAATTCATCTAAAAAGTTCACTATTTCTTCAGTGAGAAATTGGTAATATCTATCACCAGTTAGACCACTTTCGTAAAAAATAGGCCCTAATATTCTATCACCAACAACGCCACACCAAACACTGAAAGCTTTCCATCCTGATGTTTTAACAGCTTTAACAAGGCGAGGGTTTTCTTGACTCCAATAATGGGTATTATGTCTATTATAGACACTTTTTGTTGCAAAGAATGCTTCGTCTGTCCATATTATTCTGTTAAAAAAAGTGTCGTCCATGCGTAGTTGTTCTAACATAGCATTACAAAATTCAAGTCGTTGGCGTTTGTTTTCTTCGGAAAGTTGTTGGACTTTCCAAAACTTATAAGGTTTGTATTTGAACTTATTGAGTGTGCTTTGGGCTCTGTAAAATGTGGTATTTAATGCTTCACATGCTATAGGTATAGAGTCGGATTTTCTAAAAATTATTTATTGTTTAGAAATAAATTAGTAAAATCAAGTTTTGTATATACCATTAAGACATTAAGAACATCTAGCTGAATACGATCGTCAAATTGTCGCACTGTCCTTTTTTTTCTTTTAAAATCTTGAGAATTTATTAATTTCCTGTAGACTCTCTCAAAGTTGTTCAAACTTGGAACTTGCAGGTTTTGATACAATCTTGCATATAAAGTCCTAGCTTCCCTCTTATTTTTAATACATTTAACGTATACCATAAATATATTATTAAGTTGTTCTTGTTGAGTGTAGCCCATAATGAGTGAAAATAAACTTTTTAACTTTTTCCGGATGCTTAATTATCACTGACGACTGACATTTACCGATGTTTCCATAGAAACTCCGTAATGACTTAAGTAAATTCATATACGAAGGGCGTAGAAAACATATTAATAGTACGATTTTCAATCATCGATAGCGCGAAAACAGTTGAATGTAGGTATATGTTATATTAAATGAAATATACTCGAAATTTTACGTAGAATCAGAATATGTAACATTATATAGGCTATTGCATTTTAAAAAAACTAAGTTAGTCGTTTTTGACGGCTTTACGACGTTCGTTTGTTTTTCTGATATCAAATTCTAGCGCTTTGCGCGAAATCCTACAGCTTTCCGAATTTAAACGTTCCTTCAAATAAAAAAGTTATCTATTGGTCCAAATATAGTCAATAACCCTGTACATTACGATTCTGACAAACGCGATCAAGAAGAAAATCTTGCTCGAATTTGCTCCATTTTTATATCTAATTAAAATTTGGCGTTTTGGGTGATTTTAAAATTGGTTAAAGGGTTCGCACAATATTTTTACTGTTTATTTATTAAAATATTTAATTGTAATTGCATAAATTCGTAATTTATTTATTTTTTATGAAAAAAACTTGTTTTAGTCATACATGAATAAATATTTTCATTATTTTTTATTTCTTTGCTTCAGATCGAAGTTATTTAACTATAACGTATAAGCAATTGTTTGAAATACTTCAAAGTTTTTCCGACCAAAATAATAATGCAAAATTTCTTAAATTGAAATTAAAAATATCTGAATTAACAGGATATCAAGATTTTCCCAATGAGTTTAGGTCGACTTGCAATACTTTTTACTATAAATATATTTCCAAGTGGAATCAATCAAGTAGGATCAAAGAGAGGTTTTTAGAAAATAAATTAAACTCGGCTTACAACTGTTGTAAAATTTAAAAAATATATATTGTAATAGGACGCAAAACAGTAGCGTTCAGTGAGTGTAGTGAGCGGTTCAAAAGACGGAGAACAAGATCACTCCGAGAAAATTTAACACCACAGGAGTTAACTTATGCTGCTTTAACTTATGCTGCTACAGATCATGTGGTAACTTATCCGCATCGAAAGTTCTGAAAACTATTAGTAACGAACCCGAGCAAGACAAAATGCTAATGAAGTATTAGTTTTAATAATTGTAGAAGCTAATTTGTCTAAGCATCAGTATAAACTTATCAAAACGCAAGCGGAACAAAAAAATTGCAACTTATATCCTTCGTACGACAAAGTTTTGGAGACCAAAAAAAATGTTATCTCAATTAGGGCTGGGCGATTACTAAAAGTAATAATCAATGTTCGATTATTTGTAATAATCGATTATTCTCGATTAATCGATATAATCGCTTAGTCGATTAATCGATTAATCAAAATAATCGATTCGTCGAAATAATCGATTAATTGAAATAATCGATTAATCAATATTTTGTGAAATATTAATCGATTAATCGATTATTTCTTAAAAGTTAATCGAATAATCCTTATCCCATAATATTGTAGTAAGTGAAACTGAAGCTGAAACTTCGGTACAATGATTATTGCATCATACTGGTGCAAGACTGATGTTATTTCAAAAGAGGTGATAAATCAGCAGATATAATTTATAATTTGTAAATATGGCTTTGATGGTACATATGTACCTCGGGACAGTCAGAATATAAGCATGTGTTTTTGAACAATAGCTGATGCTTCTATATTTTTTACTAGTTTGGTAATTTTTAGATCAATTTTTAAAAATAGCGATAACTCGAAAATACGTGTATGGCAAAATTGCTGGCCCTCATCAACGCGTTTCTGTCGTCCAATTAACATTCATTCTGCTCATGAGACTCCTGAATCGGTTGCAAAAAAACCAAATTTGGATCATCAAATTAAAAATTAAAACCTCTTTTTTTAGAACGAAAGAGCTTTTAATTTGAAAAATAATTTTTAAAACAGTTTAAGAACATACAAATGATTTTTATACATGATTTTTATCGTTAGTGATAATTAATGCACCCTATATATAAATATAGATGATCCAAAAATTCAACAATAAAGCATCTTTGTTTAAAACACGATATTTTAAACGTGTAATACTTAATAACCTTTATGCCTTATTTCTGGTAAACCTTATTATTGCCAGCTTTCCTAGAAGTTCGACCAGTGTGCGCCGTGTCAAAGGTTGCCTGCCAATATCCTGCTAGTTTTCGCGCGGGGTAGGAGGCACACCGTTGACGTGTTGCCGCGGAGAGTGAACCTTCTTATCGTATAGTTAATGTTCGGTGTCCAGGCTTTTTATCTCGTTTTGTTTCGCGTGACTTCCTATACTTGTTTCTTTGTCATTCATCTAGACAGGCGAACGTAGGTGGTGCAATCATCGCTTTCCTCGTGGTTGCCAAGTTGCCTCCAGTTTCTGCATATAAATTTTGATGTTCTTTTTTTGCTCACATTTGATTAACAAAGACAATCCACAGTTGAATTGTCTTTGGTGTTAAGAAACAAAAGGTATACCATGAATCAAAAATTTTCAATTTGACAACGCTGCACGATAACAGTGACGCCAGCCGATGACGAGCCAGTGTTTGGTATTTTTGTAATGACCGCTTTGTTTGGTTTTGCTGTTTACGTAAATTATTGATTTTTATTTGTGATTACAGTGTATATTATTTGATATGTGCTTTTTAACAGACAATTTAAGATAATAGTGAAATGGATTGTGTTGAAGTGTGAATCTGCAACGTCTTTGTCCTTATATTATTAGCATTTGTCATTCAGTTGAACTTATGCCACTTTCGATTGTCTTTGCTTTCATTTCTTAAAGAAAGATTACCTAGAAATAATAATCGAAAGCATCATTAGTGCAATTTAATTAAATTTCTGTCAAATCCACTTAATCAATAATTCAAAGCTTTTACAACTAATAATGATAATAAATATTTATGTTTATATTAAATTTAATAAATTGTAAGCAAGATTCATAGTCTATTTAGCCATTCAGTTTTACAATGTTATTTCTTTTAGTGATATTGATTCGTATTGTATGTAAAAATATATATCCAAACCGAATAAATGACAATTTTAATTTATATGGGAGTATTTATTTAATTGAACCTCCAAATTTTTAAGAAATAAACAAAAAAAAGAAAAGATGCTTAATTTGAATTTGGCGGGCAAATGACCGCGTCCGCCTCGTGCGCCATCTGCGTTCACCTGCTCTGAAGAAAGACAAAGAAGACACGGCAGCTTTCTCTCTCTCGGATGATTTATTAACATTGAGTGCTTAGACAAGGAAAGAAGAGGACAGATAACATGGGAAAAAGCCTGTTACCAGCTGCCACATAAATTACTGGGTAACTTCAATAAATTAATTGAAATTATAAGTAATAAATAATAATTAATAAGTTAAAGTAATTTTCAGTCGTAAAATAATATAGCCATTTTATAGGTAGAGTATGCCATTTTATAGGTAGAGTATGAAAAATATATTACCTACGCTTCTGTTGAATGACTCTCCTTGTAGAAGATTTATGGCTTTATTGATTATTTGACGGGTATCAAATTACTCTCGATAATTAAATAAACATCCCTACCATGATATACTCAGAGGTAACGCAATGTGTACATTATGCATTATTATTAAAACAAGAAATATGCAAATAAACTACAAGGTCAGCAGACAATAATTACCTGTGAAATGAAATTCCAGGCTCCTTCTTCTCACTTCGACTCTTGCAACCATATGCCGAACAATTTACCATTATGAATCTTAGTTTTTATCTCTCTTTGTTCAAAAACTCACAAAATAATTGCAAAATAGCACCGCCACAACAATAGATGTGTTTGCCACATAAATAATGGCCGCCGCTCTGAAAAGGCTTCAATTTCAGTACATTGACTTAATGTCATGCATGGTATCCTTACCCTTACCTAATCTAAGATTGAGTGTCTCTCCCTTGTCTCTGGTACTTTTTTTTTAAAATATATACTATTTTATCTATGTCTGGTAGGGTATGTATTTTCTATGCCTGTAGTCACGACACATTAAATAATAACAAGCCAACAATCATAAAGTTAAGAGGATTGCTCAATCTCATAAGACATACGTTCGTCAAAATATTGATCGCACGTGTTCGCTTGTGACGTCAGTCGCAGTCCTCGACCGGATTGTTTCTAGTCTGGCCGTGCATTTTAAGACGTATAAAATCGTTGTGTTCAGTGTTATTTGAACAATTATAATAATTTTAACTCCTCGTGTGTAGGTGGATACCTTTAAGTTCATTGTATTTCTGTAAAAACTTTGAAAAACACAGTGTTTTTGAGCTTGAACAAAGACTTAAAGTTTGTGTGATTGCTGCTTGCTTATATACACATATAATATTAAAATGTGCATACATTTCTTTTACGTTTTTTAGTGCAATAACCCAAGAATCATAAACTCTATTACGATTCTTGTGTACCACCTTTATATATAGTTATAGGTATATTCCTAATATATTATTTTTGTTCTTAATTACCTATTTTTAGTAGGTATATAAGTAAGTATAATGTAATTATTTGTTGTTTGTAATAATTAAAAAGTAGAGAATGTAGGTAGGTCAATGCCAAGAATCGATTCTTGGGTCAATGCCATAAAGCACACGGGTTTTACTAAATCACCATCGGTTATTGTATTATAATATGTTTCTTTGTTTGTCAAAAAACACTAGGTTGTATGTATGATTTTGTATGTTGAAAAACGGCAACGTCGTGTGTTCGTGTATTAAAGATCGCTCCGATGCAGACTATTGTTTTGAAGTAAATACAGTTTAAAAAAAAATAAGAATTAAATTAAACTCCAAAAACCTTATTTTCTGAAAATCCACGACTTTCAAGCTGATAATATACCAGCATGTGTGAAATTCCATTGGCTGTTGTTTTTTATACCCATGAACGATTCCGTGCAGGACACTATTTCTAAGTGCGCTGTTGCCAAGAGTACACTGGTAAAGATCAGTAACTTATATTTTCGACATACGCCTGCGGCTTAATATTTATCTACGCCTGCGGCGGCGGTTGGAGTAATGATCTCTGATATGTGCCCCGAGTGTTCTGATAATTTCATCGTGAATAATAAAACAGTAAAATGTACGTACTGCAAAAATAAGTTTCACAATATGTGTGTAGAGGTAAAGGATGCGATTTCAAAGGTCATTGCAGACAACAAAAATATAGCATGGTTTTGCAATGATTGTATAAAGTATAAATGTTGCCTTAAATAATCTAGAGTTGGCAAATAAAGTAAACCAGGTGGTGGATAAGACCGAACAAATGATCAAACACCCTTCAGGATGCCAAAAAGCTCTTGAAACTGTAAAATTCAATGTCTGTGAATATTTCCCTCATGTATAAAAAATCCCATTAGAGGAGTGCAATTCTCGGAAAATTACAGCGATAATTGCACTGTAGAAACCGAAAGAGCACGGCGATAATTGCATCGTACGTATCTATGGTAATTCCATTGTAAACTTACGATGACAGCGACAATTTATAAATAACGTCAAAGTCAAGTGAATATATATTATTAAAAATGTCTCGTTTCGGATTAAAAAAGTCGTATTTTCGCGTCTCTTTGCTTTGTTTACAGTTACATGTACGTTTTTGTATTAAAAAAAGAATAAAAATGTATTTTTTTAAACCATGTCCTTATTCGGGAAATATTCCCCCGACTTACACTCGTGCATCAAAATAACCACATAATTTTGCATTCGAGCGTGTTGTCTTAGAAAAACTGCATTCGATCATTTCCATATTTTGGAAATAGAGCCCTCCACCTTCAATCTCAAAAAATAAAAATAATCTTGTAGTATTTATTTATTTATTAACAAACTTAATAACAATTAACAATTACTAGGATTAATCATGAATAAGGAACAAAGGCAGATGATAATTTTAATTATATTGGCTTTTTTCAACTGTAAAAGGAACAAGTTTGAAACGGAATACCACTTCAAGTTGCAAATTTAATACAACGAGCAGTAGATGTAACAAAAGTGAGCAAAAATTGTGAATAATAGTAAAAATGGTATAAAATCATTTTAACGTACAGGGAAAAATTAAAATACTGACGCTTTAATTTACTTGTTCATGAATAAAAATACTCGGATGAATATGTTGCGTAGATATTTTTGCCAATCAATATTGGTTTGAAATTTTACTATCGCGTTCAGAAATTAATAGTTTTTTATACGTTTAGAAATTAACAAATGATGATTTAGCAGTATTTATATTTTTTACATTCGTCTATGCCCTTTCAATTTCAAAAAATAAAACTAATCTTGTAGCATTTATTTATTTATTAACAAACTTAATAACAATTATACAATTAACAATTATTAGGATTAATCATGAATAATGAACAAACACAGATGATAATTTTAATTATATTGGCTTTTTTTGAACTGTAAAAGGAACAAGTTTGAAACGGAATAGCACTTCAAGTTGAGAATGTAGTACAACGAGCACAAAACTGAGCTTACAAAAATTGTGAATAATAGTAAAAATGGTATAAAATTATTTTAACGTACAGGGAAAAATTAAAATACTGACGCTTTAATTTACTTGTTCATGAATAGAAATACTGCCTAGATGAATATGTTAGCACATCAAAATGAAAATACCAATCCAAAAAATGAAACATACAAACTCAAAAGAAATCACACCATATTACATTGCCAAGTTAATGTAATTGTAACGATATGATTGAATACTTAAATGGCGATCATAAAATAAAATTTGCAAGCACAAAAAACCTTAATTAGTCTCGTCAGTATTGTCAGAGTCAGAACTAAAGTCAGAGATATTGTCTTCGTTGTCGTAATTACAAGTGGCGGAATGTCAATGACATCACACACTCGTATTGCCTCCAAAGCCTCTTGAATTATCTTTTCTGTATGAATAACATATTTTTGCCAATGATCTATTGAAATTTCATTTATTACCCTTTCCCATGTAGCCAGAACTTCTGAAAGTGACCCCTTAAGATTGGAAATATATTGATCGTATTTTCGTTTACATTCCGACAATACCATTTCAATTGCATTAAACTGGCAATGGCTCGGGCAGTCGCAAAATTTTGTATCTTAAAGGTTTAACATATTCATCAAGGAAGTATTTTACTTTCACTAGGGCAGTTTCTGCGTGCAATACTCCATATTTGATCTTTCATGGCCTTTTCTGGAAAGTCAATATTCTTTTTCTTCAACCATTCGATCAGTCTCTGCTTTGTCCAAGATTTTCTTGGGATTCCTTCTAATAAACCAGCATGGTAAATTGCATTGTCCATGATTATGAATGACTTTGGGGAAAGATTCGGAACCAGCTGAGTTTTGAAACAATCCATACCCAGAGCATGCATTTGCATGTCAGAAGTAAAGGCGTAGCTGTGATCGTCATAGATTATTTAATACCATTTGTTGATAGCGCTTGCGCAAATGGTTGGTTAGGACCCAAGATTACGTTGTGTTCGTAGTAGTTGTTATAGAGTTTGATACACGCTGCTTTCCTGATGATTACCTATCCTTCTAGGACCACTTTCCTCTGCCGCTCTGAGTTGTATGCCTTACTAACCTAATACTTTAAATCCGCCCTGAAAATAGACTGCCTTCCTAATGCTAGGAATAAAAGTCATTGGATGCCAAACAACTTATATATTTGCCACGTAATTAAAATATATCATCTCACTCGCAGGTGGATTTTATCGATGTAGGAGAGAACACGTAACTACAACATTCGTAAAGTACAGTGGACAGGTTTACCCCAGAAAAAGATTAACTAGGACAAAGGTGAGAAAGAAAGATCTTGTTAATTCAAACACTGATATGTCAAAGCAATAAAAAGGTAAATATCGAGTAAAATCAACCTAAGATAATTAAACCAAGATATGTCTCCAGCATAAATTTGCAGAACTTAAAACAAGAAAGTGTGAAAATAAAATATAGCAGTTAAAATAAATGGATAAATAAATATATGATAAGTCAAGAACACAGCAATAAATGTAACCGTAAAATTGCAGATTCAATAATAAAATGAAACGGAATAATACAGGGACTAACCCAAACTAACATTTCCGGAAACATACAATAAGAATAGTGATGTTTAACTTTGCTGATTCTATGTCAGGGGGCTTAACACTCCCGTGTTTGGTAAAGTTAAGCGGTTGTAGCTGGTATAACTCATCTTTTTGGCATGCGACACAACGGGTCGAGATGCGAGCTACTTGCTCTAAAAGGATCTGGCAGGGTGGTGGATCGCAATGGGACCAGACCAATATTTTTTCTGCGATAAGGGGAGCTCAACGGGTCCAGCCTTATATTTAAAGATCCTGGAGTCTCTACTGCTACAAGTATGTTTTTTTCGGTACGCGGACGATAACTGATATCTCACAGGAAATGCAGTCATTCTTTTCTGCGACAAGGGGAGCTCAACGGGCCCAGCCTTTTAATTTATATATATATTTTTTCTTTTTTCTCTTTTTTTTGTTCATTTTTTTATTTTACCTGAGATGCATCGTTATCGTACATTTGCCATAAAAAGCCAATCGGAATAATTTAAATAGTATCCAGACACAAAATACAACACACGTCAACAATAAGTAACAACATTGCCTGAATTCGTGCAAATGTACTATCGTCTACTACTACCCTTTTCTATTCGGATTCGTTCCTGCATTTTATACCAGTAGTGAAAATTATGCTGTTATTACGCTTATCTCATATTTATAAGTATACAGATTATTATTATGAAAATGTATGATTCCTTTAAGGCTGATCATTTAATTTTAATCCATTTTACTTGGTTGTGATTTAAACCTGTTATCATATTTCTAATGTCCCATACAGCACGTCCAATTCAAATTACGTCTCTACAAGATATACACATGAGAAACAAAATATGTTATGATGAAACTAATTGTTGATCTAGTACTGACGTACACATATGAGATACACCTATGTTTATGTTGATAGAATTATGTGATATAATGTTTAATAATTTTATACCGTATGCACTTAAGATTCTAAACATTTTTATATAACGTAAAGAAGGATCATTAGAATGTTGAAATTTGACGTCCGTACATGATGCCTACAAGGTTTAAGTCATATGTATGTGTGATGCTTTATGCAATATTTGTACCTACTGCATACACCACGTAAAAGTGCGATATACACACATGATACAAAGAACTATATATACACTCTTTAGTTGTGTCTTATCGTATCTACATTCTACCATTCAAGAAGCACGGCACAGTGCGCGCGCAAGCGTCAGCGTGAGCATACCGGGCATGTGTATCTCATGTGTATCCTCTTTCCTCTATAAAAGTGGGGTAGTACAGCCACATCATATAGCAGCCATTTTTGTTTTATCATTTGGGTAGACGCGGAAGTGTGTGTGTGTCTCTGTGCACTTTGAAACGGATTATAAGGTATAGTAAAAATTGATAAATACCATTAATATTGGAGCTACAATGTTTAATAATATTTATAACCCAAACTAACCCTATGCA
Source organism: Pissodes strobi (assembly GCA_016904865.1). Classification (NCBI taxonomy): domain Eukaryota; kingdom Metazoa; phylum Arthropoda; class Insecta; order Coleoptera; family Curculionidae; genus Pissodes; species Pissodes strobi. Next base: position 16,890 of record MU192379.1, read on the forward strand.
CCTAAGATTCTTAACATATTTATACAAAGTACAGATGGATCATTGGAATGTTATTGAAATTTAACGTCCGTATAGGTCCCTACATGATGCTTACAATGGTTTAATGTAATTTGTTGGATTTCTATCTAACATTTTTATGTACCTATAATAACGTAAAGTTAATTGTGTCGTTAGAATTTTGAAATTTAACGTTCGTACAGGATGCTGACAAAGTTTAAATGATTAGTGTGGTGATTATGACTTTAAGTAAAATTTTGTGTATACACCACGTAAAAGTAATAGTACAGTGTAATAACATACACTCTGCAGTTGTGTGTTGTCGTTTCTACATTCGAGGGAGATTGAACAATGCCAGCGCAGAGCGTTAGCATGCTGGCCATTTGTATCTCATGTGGTAGCAGGTAGTAGTCATTTTATAGTAGTATCGCTACACTGATTTTTGATACAAAAATTTTCAACACCCTTTGATGCACGTCAATTAAAGGTTCTTTTTTTTATCAAACCGTAACTGCCCAATTTTATTATTTTTGGAACACTTTAAATCAATAGAGTGTTAAAAATATATCACGGAAATAGCAAACCAGAGTCTTGTTATTTATTTTTGTCTAATTTTGTAAAGGAAAACGTGGAACTTGTAAATAATGGAATTATAGATTCAGGAATTACATATAAAATCGTAATGGATGCTTACATTTGCGATGCACCGGCACTGGCTCGTTCATATATAGCTCAAAGGCCACACTGGGTATGGATGCTGTAGGAAATGCACAATCAAAGGTCATTGGGTATCACGGCGTATAATGTTCTGCACATTTACTTTTATTAAATTAGAAAGTGAACATCCTTCAGAGTATTTACAGTTACAATCATAACAATTGATCTTTTGTGCTCAGCTTATAGGTACTTTTTTGTATTATTGCAGTGACTTTATGAAAGACTCTTGTCCAATACCCAATTTGCCAAATTTGAGCTCCAAAACGACGTGGCGGTCTGCGAATGGTTACGAGTTACGACAAGCAACCAACCAACTGGAGGATTTTTTTTTGTTTCAAAAAACGAAGAATGGCTGAAAAGAGAGCTGCTGAGCTGCAACAAAGGCTGGCAATGTATAGCATAAGATATATTTGCGTTTTTACTATGTTATTTGAATATTTTCAATACATTTTAGTATTCTTGTAAAAGTTCTGTAATTTTCTAGTGTTTTCCTACTTCTACTTTCTGTTGCACCAATTGATAGCGTTCCGTAGTAACTATATAAAGTGTGCGGCTAAAATATGGAACAAATTCGTTTCAAAATCAGGTATTGATTTTTTAGAAAAATGCTCCATTATAATTTTTTGTTCTGCTTTTTTGCTCTAAAAAGAAATTATGCAGGTTGTGTCAAAAAGCAGATTTGACATCAAACTTAATTTATTTTTAAATGGAACACTATGGTTTAAATTCCAATTTTGAATTGTTCGTCAAATTCTACGCATAATTCATGTAGCATGAACCTATACTCCATATCTAACTGTTTTGGAGATATTGAAGTTGCCATCAGTCGATAGGCTATTAAAAATTAAGACAGGAAAGTGCTACAGTATGCTACGTGAATTATACATAGAATTTGACGCAGAATTCAAAATTGGATTTAAAAAAATAGTGTTTCATTTAAAAAAAAAATTTGACATCAAATCTACTTTTTTGAAACATCCTGTATATTTTCTTTTTGATGCAAAAAAAAACGGAAGAGAAATTATAATTGACGTGATCGAGCATTTTTCTAAAAAGTCAATACCTGATTTTTAAATGAATTTGTTCTATATTTTAGCCGCTCTTTGTATATTATGTGGAAAGAAAAAAAGAACAATAATTGTTTTCTTCAGACAGATACTTCAGGAAAATAAAAGTTTCGCTGCCAGCTCTTTCGTTCTCAAAAAACCATAATATTAATTATTTTTTTAAAATACCTGTTTTGAGAACGAATAAAGGTCAGGCGGCAAAACTTTTATTTTCCTGAAGTAGCTCATGAAAAATTGGTTTCTTTGACAGGGCGTACACATGGGGCGACGGAGCTACATATACACGGAATAGTATATTTACGTTCAAATTGAGAAGGACAAATGCCATGTGTAAGCAGAGTTTAAGCATAATACACAATCACTGTGCAGCCGATAACACACTGTGGATCACTTAAGTTGTGTATATGTAAATGGTATACTGTGGCTACATTGTGAGGCGGACGTTTAACCTTTGTGCATACGTGTGTACCTGAAATGTGTAAACGTAGCACATTTACATCGTAGAATTGTGCAACCCTGTGTCTGCATCTAGATACATCGTCACAATGCGAACACATCGTAATCTTGATTTGGTGTGCTGTATGGGGTACTGCTTTTAGTGTTTCTTTTAATTTACAATAAAATAGTGTGTATTTTAGTGATTATTTTCATTCTTGCATTTTTTTATATTTATTTTCATTTGGCTTGTGTCAAATATTGTGTATTTTGTGGTGCCAGTAAATTATGATTATGATGATTATCTTGGCATAAATATATTATTATTATCATATGATTATCTTGGCATAAATAAATTATGATTATGATGATTGGCTTAGATAAACGGTATTACTAAGAGCTGCGCTCCTTCTTTTGTATACCATCTCTATTATGACTATTG
>MU192380.1:0-15366 GCA_016904865.1 Pissodes strobi
ACCCAAATTTTTGTATGAAATGACTTTTTAAGATGGACTCTAATCTTATATAATAACAAAATAGTCACTTTATCTGAAGGACTTATACTAATTATTTATTTCCGCCAGAAAATGTATGTATAAAATTACCTTTAAAGTGAACTCTAACCTTCTGTAATAACAAAATACTTATTTTATGTGAAGGACATATATACTAAACAATTACTCCCCCCGTAATTGCTTAGTATATGTCCTTCAGTTTTTAGGTAAGAAATGTTCAATATTTCCATAAATTATCATTTCCGCCAGAAAACTTTTGTATAAAATTACTTTTTAAGACCTTCTATAATAACAAAATAGTCATTTTGTGTGAAGGAGCTATCCTAAACAATTACCAATTAATAAAAATGATATCTACTACCTACTCTTTGATACGATATTTATAGATAAAAAAATATGTTGAACATTTGTAAAGGTAAGTTGGTAAGTAAATTTAACTACTTTTATGTTTTAATTTAACAAAAAGCCTTATTCAACTTAAAATCTTAAAGTATTCACAGTTACAAAATTGCTTAAGTCGAACAAACTAATGACTAAATAATTATTTCGAGACCGAGAGTCTCGATACCTTAGTCTCGGTCTTGGTCTCGATAGGTCTTGGTTTCGGTCTCTGTATCAAATTTCTAGTCTCGATTTTGGTCTCGGTCTCGACATCGAGACCGAGACTAGTCTCGTGATCTCGCGAACCCCTAAGCAACCGAGGTCGATGTCGCTTGAAATTATCTCAAGGGCACACAAAGTCAAGTCAAAAAAAGTCAAGGACATTCAAGTCAAGGTCATTCAAGGTCGAATACACCCAAGGCCAAGTTGGGCTATCTCAATGTCACCATAGAGAATTGAACTCGCAAAAGAGAATCAATCCCGACTGCTCCCAAATGAGAATCGACGCTGGCTACGCCCCAAAGAGAATCGGCCCCGACTACCTGCCAAAGAGAATCGACCTCGGCTACGCCCCAAAGAGAATCGACGCCGAGTGCTCCGACTGATCCCCCAAAGAGAGTCCACGAAGGCCTAGGCTATCTACTATAGTCAAAAGCGATCTTATAGTGCGGGGCCAAAGGTCACAATTTTCATCCGTGGTAGATTTTGCTTGTAAAATCTGTCAAAGGAATGACATTTATTGAAAATTTTGACCTTTGACTATTTTGACCGCTTTTGACTATATCACTCTATACAGTTTCAAGTCATCAGAACATTAATGTTAATTAGTGTAAATTTTATTTGACTGATAACAATCCTAGGTTAGTAAATTACCTGGGTGGTTTGTGTTGGTATTTTGTTTATTAATGTTTGTATTGTTTTTTTCTATTATTAGAGCACTTTGTTAATAAGATGTGTCCTTGGATCTTAAAATGACTTTGATCTTGATTTTTGTTTTCGGTACAGGTTTTTAAGCAAAAAGGTTAAAATTTTGAATTAGCTGTTGAACACAGTGAAAACATACTGGTCCAAGAATCGAGATTGTTTGTAACTATTTTTCAAACAAATTCTTTATTTTCTCTTTAAAATAGCTTTCACCACATGACGTTAACATGGAAATTTTAATCTTTCCATCATCGGCCTTGAACTTTATCGCCAATGTACTTGAAAATCGCTAAAACCTTATAATTTTATATAAATTAAGGAGAATCACAATTTTTCTGTCTTTTTACCCACCCAGTACTCATACTTGTTCCACTTATTCCCTGTTAGGGGTGTTTGGTCATGTGCGCATCAACAGTTTGTAATATTTATTCTATACCTTTGATTCGAGCATCTAACTGGTTTGTTAGGCTTCGTAGATCCCCGGTAGCCGTGAACTGCTGTGCGAGTTTGTTAATTTCCTCTTCACCTATAAATAAGAATAATGACATTAAACGCATATGTGCCAAGGTGTTAATTATAAGGTTTCTGAGAACATCATGTAAGGTCTTTATGTGTTTTTTCCTGCTTATAGCTTGGGATAATTAGTCCGGACATTTTGTTACTCAATTACTAGGCAATTGATTTAAACGAATATGTTCCATATACCTCTTGGAGCCTTGAGGATGGTCTAATATAAGTCAAAACGTTAAAAGAAGTTCATACCAAATGTAGTCACTGAATTTTTGTTTCAAACTGAGTATAACATTAGAAGGTTTATAAATCTATTAATTTTGTTTACAAATTGATGGGCACGTCAATTATTATTTTTCCATTGTTCTGCTGCTCGCAACTTTAGATTGAAAAATTATCTCAAAATTTTTGGGGTAATATGCTTTTAAATAGTATATATATTTATATATTACAATCATGGCAAAACGTTAGTGCATAAGGCAACAGTCAGGATGGTTATTTAATTAATTTTGGAAAAAGCCACCTCAGGTCAACTTGAAGAATAAACAAATAATTTCATATACTTATAGAATCGATTCATAAGACCCCTTTCTCGCTAATCCGGATCTGAACTAGTCTAAAATAATCTTAACTCACCTAGAGGGTGTGGTGTCCCAGGGTTCTCTTGTTTAATGGTCAACGAACTGCAAAAAAACAAAAATAAACACAAAATCAACCGGTGCATTGCTGCCGTCAGTACTACCACAGTCGACTGATCTTACATTTGACTTGTAGTATAGGTACTAGCAGAAGAGATAATATTAACATAATATGACATTTCAAGATATTTATTTAATTAATTTTGGCAAAAGCCACCTAAGGTCAACTTGAAGAATAAACAAATAATTTTAAATATAGACAGTGGCGTGCCCGTGAAGAGAAGGGGGGGTTCGGGTTCAACCCTGCCAAGGCTCAAAAATTTGCAAACAAGAAGTGAAGAAAAAATTGAAAAAATATATACTTATTCTTGAATTTCAGATAACTTACTAAAATATTTTCCATTACTTTGCCACAATACAAAAGTTAAAGTTTGCAAACAATAAATACTGACTTGGGTAGCGCTGTTGCCCTTGCAAAAAGTGTCGGAAATATTTTACGTAATATTCGAGGAAATGTTGAAAATGAATTTAAGCAAATGCTTAAATTGTTGAGATATCAATTTCTCGAACCACCTACAGACAAACGTATGATAATGCCTCCTCTACTATGGCTGGAGGTTCAAAAAATTATTTCAAATTCAAAGGGTTTATTTGTGCCATGTTCATTCTTTGAATCTTTGCTGAGTACATTCTTTCGCTATAGTAGCGCCTTGTGTGACTTTTTTTTTTTGGAACTCTGAAATGTGTTTATAATTTATGTTCGGCTTCAACCCTTAGGTGGGATGTAATGATGGAGAAAGTCGGAGTGTCCATTAAAAGACTTACTGAGACTCGTTTGAGTGCCCATCATGATGCGGCAAGCAAAACACAAAAACTTTGAAAATTGGAAATATGTGCGTGGATGTCATTTATGAAAATGTTAAATAAGGGGGGTCGCAAGTGTCATCCCTGAGGCACACCCGAAGTTACTTTAACCTCATAGGATTCAAACCCACTTACTTTTACTCTCTGAGATCTGTCAGACCCCAACAAATCCCCTGCGATGGCCAACAAAATCCCGTGATTCACTCTGTCAAACGCCTTAGAAAAATCAATGTAGATAGTATGAACCTCACCACCACCATCCAAGACGCTCGACAGGTAGTCACTGTGAGTCAGCAAATTAAGTTCTGTTGATCTTCCAGCCTGATATCCAAATTGCTGAGGTATTATTGATGTTTCGAATAGCTTAGGAATCGTACTCAATTTGCAAACTGGTCTGTAATTGCTCACATCAGCCTTATTCACTGCTTTATATATAGAGGTTAAATAGCTAACTTTCCAGAACTTAGGAAAGCAACCAGATTTTAAAGAGTAATTGAAAATAATATAGAGCGGACGGGCTAAAACAAAGCTGCATGACTTTAGAATGCCGGGCGGTATACCATCCGGGCCTGGGCCCCTGCTGGTGTCTAAACTGCCCATCTCGTCATATATTGCAGAAATGTTTATGTGGAAATTATTGATATTGATGTTACTGAAGGATAATGAGTCAGAAAAACAGTGACTTTTTGTTGAAATTGATAGGAGATTTGAAGAAGTACAAGATGCGGGTTTACCAATTGAACAAGAATTTAAACGTAGTATGTCGGAATGCTTGGATCGCTTTTACGCCGAAATTGATAGGAGATTTGAAGAAATTGAAACAGTACTCCATAGTTTCAGGATCATCCAGCCCGATAGTTTGAATACCAAATCAGATCCTGCGCTTTGTACTCTCGCGCCAGCACTCGTGGAAATATATGACGATTTTAAAGAATCGAAAGAAAATATCGTTAGAGAGGTTTAGAGGTTAAAACATTAGCGTCTAGTGAGGTCCAACGTCACGAATAGCCCTGACCAATCAAAAACAAGACGCTAGCGTATATCGGAATTATCTATGTCTTTTCGTTCTGGCGAAACTCCTTCAACGCGGTGGTGACTGCTTTTCGATGGGAGCACCACTCTCAGACAAAATTTCTGGGCACGCCATTGAATATAGATAGCTACGTGTATGTGGAAGTATGATATATAGAATCGATCCATAAGACCGCTTTATCATTAATTCGGATCTGAGCCAATATCGTATGCATCATTCATCTCTATAAATAGTAAAAGCAGTTTAGTTAAATAAACTCACCGACAAGAAAAACCGGCACCTAATTTTTTTTAGCAAGTTTGATACGGCATAAGTCTTTTATTTTTGATTATACTCGGCTTCGTCTCATAAATAAACAGTGTAGTATCCCGCATTCCATGCATATTGGCCACAAATTTTAAAGCAAACCTAAAAACGCTGATGCACATCCCTCACACCCGTCGCCTGCCTATATTACTAATCAGTCTCGTTTTTTGTGTATTAGCGGCTACACGCATCAGTATTTCGTCTCGTAAGACTGTTTTTTGAAGTTTTGTGTTACGGTTTGGCGGGTAGATCGGGCTTTTAAAATGAATAAATCCCGTTCGCGTTTTAGGAAAAGGCGTAGAAGTCCGTCGCCAGACCGGGGTAACTTTTCTGTTAGTGAAAATGAAAGTGTTTCGACTAGAATTTTAAGAAGTATTGAACGACGTTTAGATAGACTTGAGAGAGGGAAAAGAAGAAAAAGATCGACATCTCCTTCTTCTGAGGAATATTCTTCTAGGTCGTCTGATTCGGATAATGGCAGCGAACGTTAATTGAAATTGCTGATATTCGAAAAATTGAAAATAATAGTACGTACTGTTTTATCTTATAGATATTTTACAAGGCTATTTGTTTATCCAGAGAGGCAGAGTTTTACAGGTTTTAAAAATTCTAATTGACTGTCGAGTTAATAATATCAGTCTAGGGTGACTGAGATAACAATTTGAAAATAACCATATTGTTTTTTGCCTAGGGTGGCTATACAATATTGGGAAGATAAATATTGTTTTTTGCCTAGGGTGGCAATACGATATTGTAAAATTAATATTTCCTATGCAGAGGCGAACTGCCGTAATTTTTAAATATTATTACCTAGGGTGGTGATATATTAGTTTGTTCTTATTTTTTCTTTTTTCCCTCGGATATTTTCTCCGCTATCTACTGGTTTCTTGTTCTCAGGTGGCTCACCAATAGACACTAATACCCAACAAGCTGCACAAAGTGATGATCATATGCCAGCCCCTATTAAACAAGCCTTATCTCTCTTGGAGGAAGATGAAAAGCAAGAAAAATCTTTTTCTGATCCTATTCAACCAGAAATGGCTTCGCGTTGGGTTAGAATTTTACAGTCTGGGTTATCATCAGAATCAAAGAGTGATTTGATTAAAAAATACCTCCCTCCGGAAAATTGTGTTGAACTGAATCCCCCAAAAATCAATATGGAAGTTAAAAAAGCACTTCCAGAAAATACAATTCGTCGTGACACTCGCCTGTCAACTCTTCAGTGCCAGATAGGGGCCGCAACCTCAGGTGTCGCTAGGCTTATTACAGATATGTTAAAAGAAGGGGAGGGGGTAAATATGACGTATATCGAGTGTTTAAATGATATTGGTCGTTTACTTTGCGACGTTCATCACATGGAATCTGTTTCTCGTAGAGAATTAATATCTTTAAACATAAATAAAGATCTTAAGAACACCTTAACAGATACACCCATAACTGAATGGCTTTTTGGTAAAGACCTAGATAGCACTATTAAGATGGCCAAAGACCTCGACAAAGCTAGTGAACAACTAAAAATTCAGAAAAAGGGTACTGGAAATCAACCTTCAACATCAAGACAGGAAAACTTCAGACGTCCATCTTCAATAAAGAGGGGATCCTATCAGGGTGGACGGGTCTACCGTGTTCCCAGCAACAGAAGCAGGAAGCCTCTAGTTCAACGGTACAAAGCACAACAGTCGAAAAAACCATATCGCCATCAATCGCAGGGGGAGAACCGCAGACATCATTAGAGGTTAGTGAAACCTGTGGTCGATTAAAGCATTATGCTCAAATTTGGAAAAAATTTGCTATTAATGACCGAATTATATCTTATATTAAAGGCTTTAGCATACCCTTTTTTAAGGTTCCTACACAACATTTCGTCCCCTCAGAACATAAGCTATCACATAGTGAAAAGTTAATTATAGGTGATTTAATTCAAAAACTGTTAAAAGAGGGCGCAATTTCAAGTGTTGAGTCAAGTGAGGGCCAATTCATTTCTTCTATCTTTACTGTTCCAAAACCAGATAAATCTTATCGTTTAATAATAAATTTAAAATCACTCAATAAGTATATATGTAAATGTTTCACACTTTAAGATTGAGGCCCATAGAACGGTCTCTCGTCTACTTATACCTAACGGTTTTATGGCTAGTATTGATATAAAAGATGCCTACTATCATATACCTATCAAGAAATCCCATAGAAAATTTTTAAGATTTAGATTTAATGGATCCTTGTTTGAATACAATGTTCTACCTTTCGGCCTAAACCGCGCTCCATTTATCTTTACAAAAATCTTAAAACCAATTCTTGCTATGCTTAGAAAGAAGGGTTATTTATCTGTGGCGTTTTTAGATGACTTACTACTTTTAGGAAAGTCACAGGTAGAATGTGAAGATAATATAAAAGAAACTATAAGCCTTTTAGAACAGATGGGTTTTTTGATAAACTATAATAAGAGTAATCTTATTCCAGGTCATATTTGTCAATATTTGGGTTTTGTTTATAATACAACTGATATGCGGTTATATTTGCCAGATAAAAAACGTTTTAAAATAATTGCGATGTTAACAAGGTTTCAGGCATTAAAACAATGTAAAATTCGAGAATTCTCAAAATTTATTGGCACCTTAGTTTCTGCTGCACCAGCAATTAAATATGGTTTTTTTGTAAATTCTAGAAATAATTATGATGCAAGCATGTATATATCCCCCACTTTATACTCCGATATAACCTGGTGGTTAGACGAAATACCAAACGGTTTTAATACAATCCGAACAGACAGTTTTGAAATTGAAATTTATACCGATGCCTCGGGAACCGGATGGGGGGCTGCTTGTGATAATAGAACTACTTTTGATTTTTGGTCTGAAGACGAAAAAAAATACCACATTAATATTCTAGAGTTATTAGCTGTATATTTCGGCCTAAAATGTTTAGCAACAAAGAATTCGAATTGTAATATTATTTGCAGGGTAGACAATACGACTTCCATATCAGTTATAAACCGGATGGGAAGTGTTAGATTTCAAAAGCTTAATAACATAGCTCGAAAAATATGGTGTTGGTGCCAGAAAAAAAAAATATTTACATTTTTGCCTCATACATTAATACCAAAGACAATGTTTATGCTGATCAAGCATCTAGGCAAATTCATAAAGAAACTGAATGGACCCTTGCTGATTATGCATTTGATGATATTATACATAAATTTGGAAACCCAAATATTGATTTATTTGCAAGTCGCTTAAATAATAAATGTTCGAAATTTGTTTCATGGTTGAAAGACCCAGAGGCTTTTAAGGTCGATGCTTTTACCCTAAATTGGACTGATCTTGATTTCTATGCTTTCCCTCCTTTTTCAGTAATCCTAAGAGTCTTACAAAAGATTATTAAGGACAAAGCAGAGGGAATTGTAGTGGTGCCTTTTTGGGTCTCTCAACCATGGTACCCATTGTTCAAATCATTATTAATAACAGAACCATTGATTTTTGAACCCACGAACACGTTACTTTCTTTTAGCGGAATACCTCATCCACTTTCCAAAAGCCTTTCCCTGGTTGTAGGGAAGTTATCCGGAAAGCGCTCTTACGAGGAAAGGTTCCTCAAGACTCTGTAGACATATGTATTTCTTCTATAACAGAATCTACTCTAAAACAATATTCGGTAGGTCTCAAAAATTGGTGGCAGTTTTGCATTTCTAACCAATTTAATCCCTTCGAGGTAACAGTGACAAGAGTTATGAGTTTTTTAACTAGCCAATTTAATAAGGGCGCCTCGTATGGCACACTTAACTCTTACAGAGCTGCTATTGGCCAAATAGCAGGCCCCGAAATAAGTTCGGATTTCCGTATTAAAAGGTTCTTTAAAGGTATATTTTCTAAAAAACCACCGCTGCCGAGATATGAAAATATTTGGGACCCTAGTATTGTTCTAACCTATGTAAAATCTCTTGAAAATAATACAGTTTCTCTTGAAATGTTAACCAAAAAACTGGTTGTTTTACTGGCCCTATCTACTGGTCAACGAATTCAGACATTAAGTTTAATAAAAATTAATAATATTTCAATTCGTTCTGATAAAATAGAAATTAAAATTGTTAATAGATTAAGAACTTCGGCTTTAAATAAGCCCCAACCATTTCTTGTTCTTCCATTCTTTAATACGGACCCCCAAATATGTGTAGCTAGGGCTCTAATTAAATATTTAGAAAAGACCAAAGAATTACGAAATTCATGTAAAACCCTTTTTATTACCTACAAAAACCCCATCATCAAGCTACCACCCAAACGATTAGTAGGTGGATAAAAAATATCTTACAAGCAAGCGGGCTGGATACAAACCATTTTAAGCCTCAAAGTACAAGACACGCCTCAACCTCTTCAGCAGCTCGCGCGGGAGTAAATTTTGATGCCATTCGATTGGCAGCGGGCTGGTCAAAAAACTCAGAAACTTTTGCTAGGTTTTATAACAGACCAGTGATAGATAATAAGGAATTTGCCCAATCTGTATTACGTTCTGTTTAAAAATTATACTATTGGTATACTCTATTTCGAAATGGTGCGGAGTAATAAAACCTACTTATAAATGCAAAACGCTAACAGAGTGGTCAAATAAATTTTTGTGATTTCTAAATATTTAGCCACAGCTGTTATAGCCTGCTGTATTATATTTTAACCATTCCACCCTGTTTTGTATGGCAATCCCGCTGCAAACAATTGGCTTTATTAGCAAAGCAGCGTACGTTTGGGTACTTAATTTAAAATACCTGTTTTACCTAAGTACTTTTATTTATTCATTTATTTATGTATATTCAAAAACAGTTAGTATTACTGTAACATTTTATCACATATAATGTTTATATAATAAGGTATAAGAATTGCGATTTTGTGTAAACAGTTATGTAGAGAACTATGGTATATCATTTTCGTCGTCAGAAAAATCCGTCGAATCTTCGTCATGTTCCAAGGATATAATTAAAGGCTCTACAATTAGGTCAATTAAATGGTCTAGTTTCCACATTTTTTCTTCTTCTTTTATAACATGCTCAATACACTTACGCCATTTTTCAGAATCGACATTTTTTAAAGATTCCTCAAAGATAATTTTAACATCTTCCATTTTAAACGTCGTGTTTCTCCTTGCTACATAACTTTTTACTTGGGCCCAAACAAGTTCAATGGGATTTAATTCGCAATGATACGGAGGCAGACGAAGAATAGTAATATTTCGTTTCTGTGCAATTTTGTCAACTACATACTCGGTGAAACGAGCTTTATTTGAGGACACTATGGACAACAGTTCCTTTTTCACCATACTTTCATCAAATGGTATGTTATTCTGTCTAAACCACTGAATAATATCCGCTTTTCTCCATGAATTAGTTGGTATTCTGTCAACTTTTCTGGAATGATAACTCGCATTGTCCATCACTATCACAGAATTAGGTGGAATGAGATCTAACATTTGTTCAAAATATTCTTCGAACACATCGCCATTCATGTCTTCATGGTAATCGCCAGAATGATTTGACTCAAACATTAACAAACCGCCCTCAACAAAACCATCAACACTTCCAAGGTGTGTAATAATCAGTCGCTTTCCTTTCCCAGATGGTGGTTTTAGTCCGGTGGACCAGCCTTCTAAGAATGCTTGACGAAAACTTGAAATATTTTTGTCTTGCCAAATCTTCCCAACCGTATATCCTTCATTAAGCCATGTTTCGTCCAGATAATAAATCTTTCTATTCTCACTTCGAAACTGCTTTATCTGTCTTAAGTAATGTCTCCTCCAGCAAATAATTTCATCTTTTTCGATTAGGAGCGATTTTCTACTTTGTTTTTCCCAGCTGAAATTCATTTGTTTTAAAGTTGTCCACAATTTCTTCCTGCTTATCGTTGGAGACATATTTTGGTCTTGCTTCAAGGCTCCTAAAATTTTGTCGATGGTTGGTATTTCCTTATTAAAATAAAAGGAATGTACTGTTCTTCTAATTATAAGTTTGTAGTCTTCATCGATAGGCACCGTCTTTCTCCCTGAAGATGGTATAGGTGGTTTTACAGCTCCACTTTTTCGTTCACACCTTAATTTATATATGGACGTTTTTGAAACACCCGTCATTTGCGAACACATTTCCACCACAGTATCAACGCTATACAGAGGATTTTGATGTTTGAGGGCGTCATATACATTAAGAATAATATTCTTTTCGTTAACAGAAAATGGACATTTGCTCGCTCGTTTCATTGGAGAGAAAACTGAATTAGCCATTTTAATTGAAACTATAAAATGAAACAAACACACTGTGTCTTCTTCGGAAGAACAAATATAACTGAAAAATTACAATTACTTAAACTTTAGGGTATGCATACAAAAAATCGTCAAATTTGAATGTTTACAATAGTAATAAAAAAACCTAAGTGTGATAAATATAATGCTGGGAAAGTCCGAGTATTAGGACAGGTAAACGTTTAAAATATGTACGTATATGTAGGTAATTATGTACGCCTATGTATCAGCCATCAGAAAATTATTTATTACTTCGCATCATTTCGAAATAGAGTATAGGGACCTATACCTGTTAACTAGCTTTTTTTTTCTTTTTTTGGAAGTTTTGTTGTTACAATAACAATAAGTTCTAATAATATTATAGATAATATCTTTTTTTTTTCTATATGTTGAAATTTGTAATTACATTATCACATTTACTAAAAGTAATATAAAAATTATTATATGTCTGGCTTTTACCTAGACTAAAATATAAAATGCTGCAACATGAGCTTTAAACATCTACACTGTTTATTTATGAGACGAAGCCGAGTATAATTATAAGATCAAACGTACTTACCTTAAGTGATGTTCGATCTTAATTATATGAAGGCTTCGTCGAAATAAATAAAGTCCCAGCCCCTCCCTAATAAAAATAAAATAAATATTAATACCCATGAACACATGTTGCAACATTTTTATATGGCTTTAAAAAGACTGATTAGTAATATAGGCAGGCGACGGGTGTGAGGGATGTGCATCAGCGTTTTTAGGTTTGCTTTAAAATTTGTGGCCAATATGCATGGAATGCGGGATACTACACTGTTTATTTATTTCGACGAAGCCTTCATATAATTAAGATCGAACATCACTTAAGGTAAGTTCGTTTGATCTTATAATTTTATTGCAATGAGTTTTTCGCTGGCCGGTAGATCAATCCATTAAGATTGCGCTGCAGTGTGTCCTGATGAAATTTTTGTTGTTTGAAAGTTTATATACCAGATGTTTTTAGTCGGAAGTTTAAAACACCCTGGGAAAAAACACGATTAACAACCTGGTCCCAGCATGATTTAAGGTAAAGGTGGATGTGTTCCGAGCATTTTGTTTCCTAATCCATCTGGCTATCTCGTTTCTTTACTGAGCTATGCTGCATTTGAAGACATTTCTTCTTTAAACCATTTAATGTTGTCATTCGAGCATTACAAATTCAAATGGAACTTAATTACGGGTATGTCCATCTCTAGCCGCAATGGCAGCCTACATTCTTCGTGGCATGGAAACATTTTTTGTTTGAGGAATAGCTTCATATTCTTCTTGTAATCTTAACCTGAGCTCTGCTAATGTTGTAGACTTATTGGGTCGGTAACGAATGTGTCTTTTTAATTCATCCCAAAAATGCCCAATTGCGTTGAGATCTGGGCTACATGATGGCAACTTCAACCTCCAAAATCAAACTTTATCCAAAAACTACATGCGCAACATACGGGCTGGCATTGTTTTGCTTGAGTATAAACTTCGGAAGAAACAAAGTCTCTACATTGGCTATGGAAGCATAAAGGCAGTGAGGATGTCAAGACAAAATACAGACAGAAATTGAAGGAATACAGAACACAACTAAAAACCAACAAAAAAGAACTATATGATGCCGAAATATCCAGAGCAGAAAACAAGAGAAATGTGTATGGCACATTATAAAGAAAGAAACAGGCAAAAATAGGACAGAACATGTTAGTGAACTTACAGACGGAAATAAAACCTTCACTGATACTGGGGAGCTTGTGAAGTTTTCAACAGGCATTTCTGCGAAATTCTTAGTATCAATAAACAGCCTGATAAGAATATTAAACCCAAGCAGATTATTAATGTTATCAATAGGGTATGCAAAAAAAAATCGGCCGGCATTGATGAAGTGTCATGTAACATAATCAAAAAAGTTTCACATGCGATATGTTTCCCCCTGTGTATTTTAATAAGTCACCATCATTCCAGGAAGGTAATTTTCCCATGCTACTAAAAAAACCAGAGTAATCCCATTACACAAAAAAGGAAGCCGAGCTGACATAAACAATTACAGACCCGTTGCAGTACCAGCTGTTTTCTAAAAAATATTTGAGAGAGCTTTTTATGACAGACTTCTCGGGTACCTAAATAACTTCTCCTTTTTCAGTGATACACAGCATGGTTTTCTAAACAATAAATCCACAGAGACTGCCTTGTTCAACCACATAAATGCAATAGCTAAAGCACTGGATTCAAGAAAATCCACTTTTGGATTATACTTTGACCTGAGCAAGGCTTTCAATACGATGAATCATAAGGGTTTGGGAGAGGTCTTCGAGTCTTTGGGAATTTGTGGTATAGAAGACTCGGATGTATAGAGTCGTTTCTTAATGCTAGATCCCAGTCAGTTGAGATTCGGGGACCCAAGGGTAATATAGTAAACTATCCTCATAGGTCGAGTTTCATAAGTGTGCTGACAGGAGCCGCTCAGGGGTCCTGGCCCGTCTCCAGGGGTGAGGCGGCGAGGCAGTCGCCTCGGGCGGCCGATTTTTGGGAGCGGCCGTTTTTATCAGAATTATTCAAAAACAAAAATATGTGAATAAAAAATAGATAACGTCTGACATTAGAAAAATTATGCTGGAAAGGGATATTTTATATAAAAGGGCTGTTCTAGATAAGCGCTAGGGTACTTGGGATGAGTATAAAACAAAAAGAAATTTAATTGTACATAAAATTAGAGTAGAAAAAGAAAAATATTATAAAGAATGCATAGACAAAAATAGGAGCAACCCCAAGGAATTGTGGAAAAATCTAAAGACCCTACTACCTAATAAAAAACAAATGATATCCGAACATATTATTTTTGAAGGAGAAAAAGTCCACCAAGAGGCAGATATTGCAAAAAAATTAATAAGGTGTCGACAAAATAGTTAAAAATATTCCACAAGCAACAATTATAACTCATATTACCATAGCCCCGGAAATAAATAATTATTTTTTACAATTTGAAAAAGTAGCAATGACTAAAATGAAAGGAATTTTAAAAAATCTGAAAAATGTGGGGGGAGGCGAAAGTGGAATATCCAAACAGGTTCTGTGTGATGTATCTTATGCTGCTGGTCATACGTCTTTGAGCAATGGGGTATTTCCTGAATCCTGGAAAATGTCTACTGTTATTCGCGAGAATCATTCATGTGAATCTGTGGTTATTGATATATGTGATGATTTTCTTAAAGCCCTTGACTGTGATAATTTTGTATTGGCGGTATTTTTAGATTTTAAGAGAGCGTTTGAAACTATCGATAGGAACATTTTAATTGAAAAATTAGAACAATTAGGAATTAGGGGTTGTGTTGTAAAATGGTTTAAATCGTATTTGTCAAATAGAGTCCAACGTGTTAAGTTTATGAATTGTATGTCTGATGTTAATAGTGTAATGTTTGGTGTACCACAAGGCACACTTTTAGGCCCATTCCTATTTTTATTATATATCAATGATATGGTCAAAGTGCTTAAGAGGTGTAAGATTGTTTTATTTGCAGACGACACCATGATTTATATAATAGGGAAAAATATACGTGAACTGGCAATTATTATAAACAACGAACTTAGTAACCTATTTAACTAGCTCTGTAATAATAAACTAAGCTTGAATGCAAATAAGTCAAAATTCTGTGTATTTAGCAAAAAATCAAAAATAAATCAGGAAGACATTGACAATATAAACATAACTGTAAATGGGGAAAATATTCTCTATGAAAAAAATATGACTATATAATGAGAAAATTCTCAAAAAAAGTTGGATTCTTAACAAGAATTGGGAAAAATTTGTCAATGAGTACGAAATTAATGTTGTATGATGCCATTGCTCTTCCACATTTGCAATTCTGCTCAACATTGCTGTTCAATTTACCCCAATACAAGGTAAATCAATTAGAAATAATCCAAAACAGTGCAATGAGACTGATTTTGAAATGTAATCGTTATACCCCTGTAAGGTCTATGTTAAGTGTCCTAAATATGCTGTCTGTCAACCAAAGAATTATGTTTAGTGTCTATTTGTTAATTTTTAAATTAAAACAACGTCTTTTACCTGACTATATCTGTGATAAGTTAAGAGTTTGTGAAGATGTACACAATTATGGTACTAGAAATCGTACACTGAAAAACAATTTGATTGGCTCAAATGCGAACGCACTTGAATCAATTGCGCCATGCATTTGATATATGCCAAATGCATGGCTCAATTGATGCAAATTCAGGACGCATTTGGGCTAAACGCCTAAAATTCCTTGTTCCAAAAGGGTATGTTCTTGTCATAAAAGCACGGCAATTTGTATGATTTTATGCCAAAGTTTCAACTCTGTCTTCAAAGTCCATTATGATTTTTTAATAAAGCACTGCGAATTTTCGACAAAA